>CM045760.1:127384590-127502090 GCA_025200525.1 Camellia lanceoleosa | reverse complement strand
ATATTTATGTATATACATGAAAATTTGTATGTATTATATGTGAGAGAATATGAATAGCTGGGTTGAAGTTACCTCAACTTTGGAGAGTTTCCCTTCGTCTAATACTTTGAAAAGGGCAAAGCCGGCTGGGGTTTCGAACAGCACAATCATTGTTTAAGCCCCCCCAAAACACACCTGAAATTAATATACAACACACAATTATCTTCTCAATTAACCACCACATCAATATCATAACAGCGATCATACAACACAATCTTCAAAAAGTAGAGAGATAAAGAGACAGAGAATGCAGGGATAGAGATGAAGGAGAAGACTCCGAAAAACCCTAAAATGCTCACCGCTTCTGTGCTGCGTTGGAGAGAGAGAGAGAGAGAGGGAGGGAGGGAGGAGGGTGTAGGGTTTAAGAGTGTTGCTTTGTCCAAAATATCTTTCAGAAGGACTGTAATGGTCCGGGGTGGGCTGGAGCCTGCCCGTGGGTCGGGGTGGGATTGGTCCGATTAGACTCGGGCTCAAGTCTAGCCCGAGGCCTTACGCTTGGGTTTGGGTTATCGTTTTAAAGTTCGGCCCGACTCGGCTCGGTTTGTGGCTTGACACATCGGCCCACTCAAGGCCTATTCAAAAGTCCGGTCTGCTTGAAACCCAGTGTTATTTTTAATAGAAAATAATAGAATTTTGGTGGAAAAAATAAAAAAAAAAAAATTTAAAAATTATTTAGACTCGCCCAAGCTCGCCCAAAGCCCGAGCCCAGGCCTAACCCTAGCGGCCCGGCCCACTGGCTCGCCTAAAGCCCGAATACTCTTGGGTTTGGACTTGGGTTTGGGCTTGGGCCTGGTCCTGGGCTTAGTTTTTTGGCCCGTAAGCCGGTCCGATTTTTGGTGGGAGCTCACAAGGCCCAACATAGGCTCGGCCTGGCTCGAGCCCGGATGGGCCGAGTCGGGCTAGGCTAGGCCAAAATTACACCACTACTTCTAATTCGTTTAAACCATATCAATTCGCCATCAATTCATATCGCTCTATTTATTAATTGTAAATTAAATTTTAAAATTTATAATTTGTTTTCAAAATTATTCTACTGCGCTATAGTTAATATATATATATTAATATTTATTGAAATATTAAAATAAAAATGAGTGTGAGAAATATTTAAATATAAAATTTGTTACAAATTAATAATTATATATACACAACATATTTGTTGGCTACATATTTTGTACAAGCCAATTACAATTCGACGCGTGATAGAATAAGGGTAATACAGGAAGACTATTCAAGTCTTCGATTCTAATCTTACATGTGACAGTTAGTATTGGTTATTACGAGATCTGAGTAATAGTGGATCAACAAAGAGATGCAAGGTGATGTGGCTTCAACGGATACTTGCATTTAAATTCAAATTTAAGAGGGAAGCTTAACTGCAAATGATAGCACAGTGGAGCTAATTATAAGGCAACATGATCAGCGATCATGAATAAGCAGTTCGACAGTTGGAAATACAGTTCGATGGTCATCTTTGAGAAGTATAAATAGCAGAGAAGGCCCAGAAAAAGTGCCCAGACTCAGATCTAAAAAATCGGTTTTATTCTACTTATTTTTCTTTCCAGTTTTACATTTCTAATCTTACATTTCCTGTTCTTTACATTCTTATACTTTAAATTCCTGCACTACACTTCGTTCATAGAAGTAGTTTCAAGTAGTAGATTGTTACTGTAAACCTCTATGAGGCTGAGTTTGGATCATTGTAAGTTTTTCATTTTAATGAAATGCTTCAATTGTTCTTTATTTAATTGTTATCTTGCTTAATTCTTCTAAATTAAGCCACCAGTAAAAGTCCTCTTCATTGAGACTGAAAGAATTAAAACACAATCGTCTGATAATTGGTAAGCAATTAATTTTCTGTAAGGACTGATTGATCCTTGTTGGCACGCTCGCAATTACAAAAATAACCTTCGAAAGCCAAAAAGCCAACATATATTTTTGGCACGCCTGGTGAGACTAATTGAAATGGCTAGACGTAGGAGACAAGGAGAAAATGAACGCTTGGAAGAAGGCGTGGAAGGAGAGGTAGAGATACCTAATCCAGAGGATAATATGATAACACATCCTGTGGAAACTCCCATTTTATCAAAACCTATGGTCGAACAGGCCAGCACTTCAGAACAAGTACCACATGTTCATAATATTGGACGAGACCAAGGAATTGGAACATCCACTGTTCCATCTACTCAGCCAATAAATCGATGGAGTGGCCTAGTAGATGCTATAGGACAGCAGTTAATGAACACGATGGAAATGTGGGCAACATCCTTTTTGGATCGAATGAATAACTACCAACCAATAAACAAACACAAGACACATGGAGGAAGTTTTAAATGTCCCTCAGCAAAGATTGGCTAGAGATAAACAGCCTATGCAAGTTAATGGATATTCTAATGGTCAAACTAGTAATCAGAACTATGAAAGACCATCACCTCAGTCTTGGTACGAACCTATTTCGAGGCCTACAGCAGGTCAAAATGCCTCAGTACTTCACAGTGAAGCCATGCAAATTGGTGGATCTGGCCCAGTACAAGAAAATGGCATAAGAATGATTCCAAATCCCATGTTCGAAGCCATACCTGGCACGAGGGGGTTCACTAATCATTTATTCGAATTTATACCCAGGGGGTTGGATGGTTTTCCTGCAAATAGAAGAGACACAACACCTGTTCCAACACCTTTCGCAGGTCCTTTCGCAGGACAGGCTCAAAGGGGTTACCCACACCTCCAATAGCAACCTGCACCACCTTATGGACCAAGAGGACCAAAGGCACAAGATTGTCCACCAAATCTTGTGTTTGTCCCTCCAGTAGTGGTTCAGCAGGCACAAAATATGGTCCCTAGGGACCAAATTGCTGACATTGTTAGAGAGATGTGTGGACCATTAGCTCCGGGGGTCTAGACTCTTGTGTACAGGAAACCATACCCACAATGGGTAGATAGGGTACATGAATACCCAAGAGGTTTTAGGATACCAGATTTTGTCCTTTTTTATGGGAATGAAAACCAATCAACAGTGGAGCATATTGCTAGGTTTGCTGCTCAATGTGGTGAATTTATTAATAATGACTATATGAAGTTAAGGTTATTCCCAAATTCCTTAACTGGGGGAGCATTTGTATGGTATATTAACCTTACACTTGGCTCTATCCAAACGTGACAACAAATAGAAGAGGCATTTCATGCCCAATTCTTCCAATCGGAGCCAGAGGTTTCCATGGCAAACTTGGCAAGATTGAGTCAAAGGCTTGATGAGAAAGCTACCCAGTTTATTGCCAGATTTAAAAGGGCTTGAAATAAATGTAGAATCATCCTACCAGAGCCAGAATTCGTGAGATTGACTCAAAATGGCTTAAAGTTTAGGCTTCGAAAGAAGTTTGACTCAACTAAGTTCAAAGACTTAATGGAACTAACTTATAAGGTGTCTAGGTATGAAGCATTACTAGAGGAGGAACAAGATCGAAATAATGCATTGTACAAGACATATTATAGAGATCCTAATTATGAGATTGATGCAACAGAGATTGTGGGGAAAGAACCTGTGATCTGTGAAGCATTAATTCATAAGGATACAACAATTAACTAGCAGTTTAAAAAGAAAGACCTTCATAGGAAATACTCTTTCGATTTAACTAAGGCAAATGACATTTTTGATTATTTGCTTGCGGCCAACTTCCCTAAGTTACCAAAAGGAGTCAAAATTCCATCTCCAGATGAACTTAAAGGAAAAATATACTGTAAATGGCATAACTCTTGGTCTCACTCGACTAAAAACTGTATTGTTTTTCAAGACAAGATCCAAGAACAAATTCGGAAACGAAGCTTAAAATTCCCAGCTAAAGCAGAAAAGACCATGGGGATCGACTGTAATCCATTTCCAGAAATTGGAGAGGTGGCAGCCAATGTCATTATGCCAGACTTCCAAAATTTGTCCTTGAAAGAATTGGAAGAAGTCAATGTGCAGATGTATGTTACCAACCAGACAACTATCAAGAAAGACACTGGAGATCTATCAGCTATTGGATAAGGTTTCTCACACCAGAGGGAAGACTTTGATGAAAAAGTACTGGATGGCGATTCTTTAGAGGCAGCTGTAATACAAAGGATGTGTCCCAGGTGCAGACTGAGTTATAAGTGGTTGAAAGGGCTTCCAATTGATGGGACGCAATATTACAGGGATGTGCAAAGATGTCCTAAACCAACCAATGCTTATAACAAAAGGCCATATCCAACTAGTGGTAGGCAGCAGCCATTAATGGTTGAGCCAACAGCCGATAGAATGCATTCTAAAGGCAAGAGACCTTTATATGAGTCCAGGCCACCTAATTACTACATAATGGAGAGCAGTCATTCTGAAAGGAGACTGGAGAAGGGTTCAATTCATGGGATCAAAGCCAGAGATTGGCCCCTTAGACCAGCCTCACGCAGGACAGAAAGTGGCCCTTTTCATCAAAGGCCTGAGTTAGGCTGAAAACATGAAGTTAGAACCAAGCAGTGGCCTTCACAGCCAGCTTCGAAGTTGGTTTCGAAGGAAGAAAGGAACAGTTCAACATCTGGGTCAGTAAGTTCGTGGGTACCTGAAGTTCTAGATTGGTTTGTCATGCAAAACAAACCTAGAGAGGTATCTACCCAAAGAGATGTTGTTGGAAACCAAGGTAGGATGGTCAAACCTCCTTTGGTGGCCCCAAACAATTGGGTATTGCTTAAACACCCAAAAACAAAGGAACCAGATATGGTCCTAGTAATTTCGAGATCACAAAGGAGGAAGATTCAGCGTAGGTACACTCAGTACCAGAAAGACCTGAAAGAAAGTGGAGAGAGCTCTTCATTGGTCCAGACAGAAGGAAAGAAGAATCCAAAGTCAGACCATACTCCAAAACCAACTCTACAAGGCAAAATGGGCTGCAGCAGAGAACAGTTCGGCAAAGTTCACTCTAAACTAAAAGCCAGAGAGAAGTCTAGTTTAGCAGGATTGGAGAAGGCTTTGATGGAGAGTGATAGCGAGATAGAAGAAGACGTTGGCCTAGGCCAAAAGAAAGGATTGGTTGAGGAAGAAATGTTTGAAGCCTTCATGGTTGAACAAACATTTTTGGTTGAAAGGCCAGTCGGAAAAGACCATTCGAATGAGTCTGTTAGTAATGAAGTGCCAGAATGCAGCATGGAGGATGCTTCTGAAGTAACTGAACAAGGTGGCCAAGAGGAGAAACAGGCACAGCCAGGCATCCAATTTGGCTCAGTGTCAGTGAATATGGTACACATACTACTGCATGAATTCCAAGTTGGAGATGAGAACCATGAGGGTCAAGAAATGTACCCAATTCCAGTCTCTAGTGAAGACTTACAAGTGAGTATGGTGCAAGATGAATCCGGAATGGCTACCCCAATGGAAACTGAATACGAGAGTGAAGAAGAGGTGAGTATCAACCTCTTATATCCTTTTGAGTATCCCTCGAACTCTATGACACAGCATGTCAAACCCTTGTATATCAAGGCCTTCTTCGATGGGATACAATTGAACCGAGTCTTGGTGGATAATGGGGCAGAGGTTAACTTACTACTGAAATCTTCCTTGAAGAAACTAGGGAAAGGAACCCTTGGTTAATCCCAACCAGCACAACCATTGTTGGCTTTGCTGGAGACAAACAGATGGCTCAGGGAATTCTGTCCATCAACCTGAGTGTAGGAACCAGGGACTGCATGACGGCTTTCTTCGTTATCGACAGCAATGCTAAGTACAATGCTTTACTTGGTAGAGATTGGATTCACTCTAACAAATGTGTGCCTTCCTCTTTGTATTAGAAAATAATGATGGCCTTGGGCAATGGAGAGATAGAGGAAATTGATGCAGATCTTCAACCCTTCATAGCCTATGCAGACTTCGCAAAGGCTAAATTGTATATTGAGGGAGTGATACCACTCAGTATACTGAGGAAACCTGATGGCTCAGCCGAAGTGACGGCTGATGAGTAAGTGACACACCTGAAGCACTTAGTCCAGGAGAGTGCTGATGAAGAGGTTGTTGTTAATGATGACAATGATGCCTGGTTGTAGGCAAATAGATGAAGCGCTAGAAGCCAAGTCTTTGGCTCTAATTAAGTTCTCAACATTGGATGTAAAATCAATAGTCCAGAAAGTGCAAGAGCAAGAGAAAGAAGCCATGATAATTAGGCTTAGCAGGTGAGGCGAGAACAGGTCAGAGTTTTGGCCCTTGATAAATACTGTGCATTGGACATTGAAACAAAAGTCTAGGAGATACAGGAAGAAGAAGCCTTGTGGACAGACTTTGTCTATGAGGATGAGGGTAAAGATGTTGAATTAAAGAACCTGGGAGCAGAACAAAGTAAGAAGATTGCTTCGAAGCCAGAAGGAATTAAAGAAGAAGCTTCAGTAAGTTCTCAGACAAAAGACCCCTTAGAAGAAGTAAATTTAGGGGAAGGTTCTATACAACAGCCCACCTATATAAGTGCTTGGTTGAATGCTCTTGACAGGGACCAGTTGTTGGTTGTTCTGAAGAGATATAAAGATTGTTTTGCATGGTCTTATAATGAACTAACAAGATTGTATAGATCATTCGTAGAACATAGGCTCCCTATGAGGCCTAATTTCAAGCCATACAAGCAAAAACCAAGAAGAATGAGTCCAGAAGTGATTCAGAATGTTAAAGAGGAAATTCTTAGACTACTTAAGGCAGGCTTTATTAGGACAGCCAGGTATGTTGAATGGTTATCCAATATTGTGCCTGTAGTTAAGAAGAATGGTAAAATGATGGTATGTATTGATTTCAGAAATTTAAATCTAGCAATTCCAAAAGATGAGTATCCTATGCCTATAGTGGATTTGTTGGTAGACAGTTCAGTAGGGCATCAAGTTTTATCAATGATGGATGGGCACTCTGGTTATAACCAAATTTGCATTGTAGAGGAGGATGTCGACAAGACAACATTCAGATGTCCTGGGAATATTGGCACATTCGAATGGGTTAAAATGCCATTTGGCCTGAAGAATGTGGGGCTACATATCAGAGGGCTATGAACACTATCTTTTATGACCTCATTGGAGGGTACTTAGAGTGTTATATTGATGACATTGTAGTGAAATGCCAATCCATGGAGGAGCATCTGTTTCACTTAGAAGCAGCTTTTGAAAGAATGAAAAAGTTCAAGTTGAAACTCAATCCTCTTAAGTGTGCTTTTGGTGTATCATCTGGAACTTCTTGGGCTATGTAGTACACAAGAAATGAATACAGATTGACCAGAATAAAGCTAAAGCCATCATCGAAGCCTGTCACGACCCCATTCCGCCCCTAGAAGAATGGTGCCACGATGGCCAGTAATTCGAGATTACCAAAGGCCACTTACAAGAATACACACACGAATCAGAGTAAACATATGGGGCTTACAAATGCGGAAGCAACAAATAGAAGCTAAGTAGTCCATAAGAGCAGTGCTTAAGTTAAATGAAATGACATACATCTTATAATAGCCTTAATACAATAAAATGGAGTACAAAAACTACATCTTGACCAAAAGGCTTCTCAGCCATCAAATACAAAATACAATGAAATAACTAAGAAGCATGATCTTCAAGATGTTGCAAAGCACGAATCCAAAACACATCAGCAAACACATCTAGGCGTCACCGCCGCCCTGCTCATCACCTACATATATATAGAGAGGGTGAGCTTGGATACTCAGTGAATGGTATAAATAATAAAGGGTTTACATGAATGACATCCGAGATCTTTTAACAAAACAATACGTGGAATAAATCAAGTTCCTCTATCAAATCTTTCAAAGCTTCAAGGGATGCTTACTAACATCAATATAGTGCAAGAAATGACATTCTGGACAAACAAACCCACGCGGTAAAAGCGTCAGTGGCAAGGCAAGACAAGAGAGATCTCAAAACAATGGTGTCGTTGCATTATAGTCCCCGGACACTAAGGACTTGTGCTACAAATGCTTATAGTCCCCTAGCACATACGGACTTCCAAACTTTGTGCTACAAATGCTTACAGTCCCCTAGCACATACGGACTTCCAAACTTTGTGCTACAAATGCTTACAGTCCCCTAGCACATACGGACTTCCAAACTTTGTGCTACAAATGCTTACAGTCCCCTAGCACATACGGAATGCTTACAGTCCCCTAGCACATACGGACTTCCAAACTTTGTGCTACAAATGCTTACAGTCCCCTAGCACATACGGATTTCCCGAGAATGTCATCAAACAAGGTATGGTACTTATTGCAAGTAGGAATAATCATTCATGCTTGTAAATAATTTCCGAACAAGGCAAAACAAGGTTTTATCAAAGCTTTATAACATATCTTTATTAAAATACCACTCACTTATTTCTTCAAACGTCGGGGTCAAGGCAAGTCCAAGTCCTACAAACACATGGCGTAAATTGAATGCACTTCCAAATAAGTTTCACATGCATGCAGATGATCTCGGCATTCCTCAGATGCTAGGTCAAATCAAAATAAAACACTGTCTCCCATCTCGGGAAAACATGCTGGGCACCAACCAAGTCTTGGCCGAGGTCCCACACCTTCTCGCCGAGGTGTGGTCCCGAGGGCCACTTTCAAGGAAATGAAGTCGGGAAAAATCTGGGTTTTCCGTCTGCTCAAGAACATGAAGAACATGAACATAAAGATCATGAAGAGGATGAGTGCAAGGATCATAACTTGTTATTACAAAATCTGAGATTTCATGCTATGAGTTCGAAAACATGGACCTAGGTACCCATACTAGAAGATCTTTGGGAAAACAAACACAAAAGCATGGATTTCAATGTAAGCTTTCAGATCAAACAAAGCTTTTCTTCAAGAACTCATGAACACTAACTTTCTCTTTCTAAAACCAACTTTAAATCAATGCATGGCATGCAGAACATATTCAATCATGCAATGCAGCTAGATGATCAATAAAAACAATAAGAGTAGATTAAGATTCTAACCTCCACACTCGAATCTAACGGTTTGAACTCTAAGGATCAAGCTTGCTATCTACTTTCTCACTCTAAAACTCCTCATTCTCCTTCTAGAGCTTCTCTCCCCTCAAGAACAAAGATATGATACAAAATGATACATTCTAGGCTTGCCGGCTAACTTAACACTCAGCCTAGACACGTGGCAACGGTTGGTTGGCTCTATTTGAAAAGGTGACTGATTGAAAAGACAAGACTATGACAAAGCGTGTTCAACAAGCTAGGCGGCAAGGGACTCCGGCAAGTAATGACATCGGCCAATAACAAGACTTCGGCAAACAAAGGGACAATGACCTCGGCTAGAAAGGTCAACACTTGGCCCAGCTGTGCCACACCTCGGCCTAGATGTGCCACACCTCGGTCTAGGTTGTACCGGTCTAGGGCAAGATCACTTGGGTTCAAGGGAAACATCTCGGCCCAGATAGTACACATCTTGGCCTTGGTGATGAACACCTGGGCCTAGATAATGGTATCTCGGCCAATATGTCAGGGTGCAGATGGAGGTCAACCAAAGAAATCCCAAGATAGTTCTAAGTATAAGAGTGTCAAAGGAGCGACCTAGGCTCAAGATAACCTCGGCTGAAACACACACACACCAAAGGAACATAGCATTCAAGTAACACTTATGTAAGACAAGTCAAGATTTGAAATGCAAGCTTAACAGAGCAAAATCGTATAAAATGCATATGAGTACGGTTAGGGTAGTGTGAGGGTCATTACAAAGCCAGACCTCCATTAAATAAGAAAGAATTACAAAAGTTCCTTGGACAGGTTAATTTTCTTCGAAGATTAATTTCTAACACTGCAGGGAAAACTAAAGTATTTTCTTCCTTGTTAAGGCTAAAAGATGAAGAGGAATTTGTGTGGACAGCAACGCATCAAATTGCTTTCGAAGGAATCAAAGCCTACTTGGCCAACCCTCCAGTGCTGATGCCACTAAAGGGTGAGAAGCCCTTAAAGTTATACATAGCTGCAGCAGAGGATTCATTGGGAGCTTTCTTAGCCCAAGACAATGAAGAAGGCAAGGAGCAAGCTGTTTATTACCTTAGTAGGTTTTTAAATTCTTGTGAATGTAAATACTCAAATGTGAAAAAAGTCGCTCTGCATTGTATTTTTGTCAGAATGAAATTAAGATACTATCTTTTGCCCACAACTGTCTTGGTAATTGCAACCACAGATTTGGTTAAGTATGTTATCTAGACCTATGTTGAGGGGAAGAATTGGCAAATAGATACTAGCCTTATCAGAATTTCATTTAGAATATGTTCCCCAAAAGGCAGTAAAAGGACAAGTTTTAGCTAATTTTTTGACAGACCATCCATCTCAAACAGAAAGCCAAGAAATAATGGAACTTGGTATGGCTAGTGTTGAGCCATAGCAAATGTGGTTCGATGGATAAAAAACCAATGGCCTAATTGGAATTGGTATAATGATTAAGTCACTACAAGGAGTAGAAACCACACATGGTTTTAGAGTGGATGAAATTACTTGTTCTAATAATCAAGCTGAACATGAAGCCTTAATAGTGAGACTGGAAATTCTTATTGGATTACAAGTTCATGCAGTTGACATATTTGGAGATTCTCAATTGGTGGTTAACTAAGTGAAAGGGATTTTCAAATGTCATAGTATAAGCATATTGCCATACTATGTTGTTGTATTACATCTGCCTTCTCAATTTCAAATAGCAAATGTAACTCATGTCCCAAGATTCTTGAATAATAGAGCTAATGATGTGGCTTAGAAAGTTTCGAATTTCAAGAGAAGGGATAATGTTCAAAGGGACATAAGCCAAACAACATATCAAAAATTAATACCACCCTTGAATAAAAGGAATGTGGTCCTGGAAGTTAACCATAATGACTTACAAGAACAAGATTGGAGGCATCCAATAATGCAGTACTTGGCTGGCCCATCTTTGAAGGCCAGTAGAAAAATTAAAATGCAATCTATGCAATACATGATGTATGGTAATGCTCTCTACAAAAGAGGGGGAGATGGTTTATTGCTGGAATGTTTAGGGCCAAAAGAAGCATTAACAGCTATGGCTGAGGTTCATGAAGGCATCTGTGGTGCTCATCAGCCTGGGGTGAAAATGAGATGGTTGCTTCGAAGACATTCTTACTATTGGCCAACTATCCTTAAAGACTGCATAGAATATGCAAAAGGTTGCCAGGCATGTCAAAAGCATGGCATAATAAGGCATGTGCCCATAATTGACCTGCATGCAGTAGTGAAGCCTTGGCCATTTAGAGGATGGGCCATGGATATGATGGGGAAAATACACCCACCTTCTTCGAAGCATCATTGTTTCATTTTAGTGGCCACTGATTACTTCACTAAGTGGGTCGAAGCTAAGCCATACAAGGTCAGAGACCGATCGAGGTCATTGGATTCATTAAAGATTTAATCCATAGATTTGGTATCCCACAGACTATAACTGTTGATAATGGGACTGTATTTGATGGGAAGATGGTAAAGTCTTTTGTGGTAGAGTTTGGAATTAGCCTTATTAATTCCACCCCCTGTTATGCACAAGCCAATGGTCAAGCTGAATCATCCAATAAGTCCTTGAAAAAAGGAATACAAAAGGTTGTGGAAGACAATCCTAGGGATTGGCAAAACTTATTGTTGGATGTATTGTGGGCTTATAGAACTTCCCTAAGGTCAAGCACAGGAGTCACTCCTTATGCCTTAGTATATGGGCATGATGCAGTGTTACCTGTGGAAATTAATGTTAAGTGCTTGAGGGTAAGATGCCAAGACCAGTTAGATCCTGAGCAATACCATCAGAGTATGTGTTTGGAATTAGAAAGCATAGATGAAGCTAGAATTCTGGCATTAAATAGTATTCTTTTTCAAAAGAAGAAAACAGCCAAAAACTATAATAAAAAAGTCAAATACATTGGCTTTGATGAAGATAATTTGGTATGGAAGACAATACTCCCAATAGGGATTAAAAGCCATAAGTTTGGCAAATGGTCACCTAATTGGGAAGGACCATATCAAATTCATCGAGTCCTGTCTTTTGGAGAATACCATTTGAGAAATTTGAATGGATACATACATCCCAAAAAGATTAATGGCAGATATTTGAAGCCTTATTTTCTAACTATTTGGGAAACACAAGGAATAAAATAAATACTAAGCACAAGAACATGAGAATACTCAAATGATAAATAAGAATTTGTCCTCCATAAAGAGT
Source organism: Camellia lanceoleosa (assembly GCA_025200525.1). Lineage (NCBI taxonomy): Eukaryota > Viridiplantae > Streptophyta > Magnoliopsida > Ericales > Theaceae > Camellia > Camellia lanceoleosa. The sequence continues at coordinate 127,489,857 of CM045760.1, read as the reverse complement.
TGAATACATTCTGCCATAAATTGGCCTAGAAATCATTACAATGTCTCAGTTGTTCTTTTACAATGGATGTTCTATTCTTAAATGATGAGAACAACTGGATGGTTGTGGTCATTTCCTGCTTTCGGTCAGCCAGTCCTTGGTTGGTGATCTGTAGTTTGGTGTCAGTTCAGATTAAGGCTTGGTTCACTGCAGATAGCTCCTTCTCAAGTTGAGTTTTTTTCTTCAGTAGTTGAGTTCGAAAGTGGGAGACAGAAGAATGTTGTTCCTTTAGTTCTGATACTTCAGTATGCACTGTGGAAACAAAGCTCTGATCTTTAACCAATTTCTCCTCTGCAGCCTTGGTAGCATGGCAAATGTTGATATAGAAGTCAATAGTGGCTGTTGTCTGAGATAAATGACTTGTGACAGTCATGCTAGATTGCTCAACAATCTTACAGCACTGAAGGAAGCCATTTCTTATTATAGGTCTCTTTAAGGCCTCGAAGGGAATCCTCGAAAAGGATGTCAATAGCTCTAGGCAGTTGTCCAAGTCTATCAGAGGTGAAGAAGGCTTACTATTGGAGGAAGAGCTCTCAAAAATTTCTAGCAAGGATTCAACCAAAACTAATGGCTCAGTCTCATCACTAGCCATTGAAGAGGTAGAAGGCAGGTCGAAGAGACTAGCTAGTCTTGCTTCAAAAATGTCTACCTCATCCGTGGACATGAAGGGGGGCAGAAAGGGCTTTGGTGGAAGGCACAAAGGACTGCATAGGGATAGGAGAAATGGGTGGAGCATCTTCAGCAGTCTCTATAGTTCTAGCCACCAATAAATCAAGGGAAGAAGGGTTAGAACTAGGCAAAGGTAATAAACTACGAGTTGGAGAGCTGCCAGCACCCTTTATAGGGGAATCAACTACCATCAAAGAGAAGGTAATAGCTGGAATTTCCTTAGGAGGAGAAGGAAGAGCAAGGATCGAAAGAGAATTAAATTGAGATAGATCAAAAGACAAGTAAGGGAGGTATGGATTTAAACCAAAAGAAAGAAATGCGGGAATACTTGGCCTCAAGGAGGGTACAGTGAATGTAGGCCTAGGAAGTGGGAGTATTATCTGAATGGATCTCATATTTTGTAATTGATCAACTTCAACTGAAACTGAGGGAGTCCTTATTGGAAGAATGGGCTTAGTAGTTGTTGCTGCAAAAGAAGAAGTACAAAGTAATGTCAAGTCTCAATACCAAAAATTCGACAAGGAAAAACAGTAGAGGCTTGAAAGAAGTTACATGTTTCAGAAGTGATAGCAACAATAGGAGAGCTACGGAGGGAATAGTGCTCAGCAATATGTTGCCTTCTTGCAGTTTTCCTTTGGATTGCATCAGTAGCAACAGCTTCATCTCTTAAGAATTGTTGCTGCCGTCTCTTCTCAACTCTCTCAAAAACAATTATGGCCTTAGAATGTTCCTACTCTATTGCCTTGGCAGCTGCATTATGAATATCGTCTTCGACCAAATCAGAAGGAGAGACAGTCATCTTTTTTCTCTTTTTTCTTTGTACTGGTATGGCTTGCTCCTTCTCAATTTCTCTCTCTTTAATCTGGTATTCGGATTCTTTAGAAGTGAGTTCCTCTTCTACTACTCTGGCGGTTGTCTCATGAGTGGGATCTTGAACCAAGTCAGAAGAAGGGACAGTCACTCTTTTTCTTCTTTTCAAGGGTGACTCCTGCTCTTGATTTGCCTCTTCTTCTTCTTCTTCTGCTTGAACCTCAGGTGCTTCCTTTTTAGGCTCAAGTAAAAGTCTCCTTTTCTTTTGTTGCTGTTTGCTTTTGAGAAGATTTAGAGCTTGGGTTTTTCGAGGAGAATCTCCCTGTGAGGCACCCGTACCACCTTCACAAAAGAAGAACTAAAGATAAGGCTAAAAGCATTATTAGGAAGGCAAAAGGAGAAGAAACAAGGGTATATACCTTTCTTTGAGGCAGCCCGAGTAACTCTAGGAGGAGTTGAGGCAGCAGGAGCAGACTGTGTGGTGGCAGGCATAGGAACTAAAGTGGTAAGAACAGTGGAAGAAGTAACAACTCCAGCTCCTTTGGGCTTGGGCACATCCAACACCATTAGTAGGTCTTGAGGAGAAATGGCCATGTATACTTCCATATTGGTCACCCACCAGTTTTGGTACCTCTTCAACAGGTTATCTTGAGGAAGGAAAGGGATATACTCAGAATCGATCAAGTCCTGTATAAACTTAGAAGTTGCCTCTTCTAGTCTGGACCTTCGAACTTTCAAATCCTTGCTGGTAAGACTTAGATTGGTGTTATTGCAGAGAGGTATTGGGACCCCTTGTGAGAAGCCAAATTGTCTAGCAAATTGAGCAGGACAATAGGGCTCAGCAATGCATTTGTAAGCTCTGGGGTTCATGGTCCCAATGAATAATTATCTAGGGATCAGAATAGAAGCCCATATATCTTTGTGAGCAGCTGAAGCATAGAACCTATTACTTAGAAAGTTCTTCAACCAAGATGGGCCAATGGTAATGGGTTCAAAGGGATGAAAGCTGTAAGAAGGAAGGGAAGCTGGAAGTTGGTGAAAGAAAGAGAAGTAAAAAGCGAAAGTAAAAGGATAAAGTGAGGCATTGGCTAGCCTCATGCCATGAGTAGAAGGGTTTGGCTCAAAAAATTTAAGGCACTTAGATTATAGCTCAGCAAAATAAGCAGAAAGTGAAAGCTGAAGTATCCAAAATGGACCTCCCTGATTGGCATCCAAGGGTTTCTCATAAAAAAGAGAACAAGCTCTATATACATGACCTAGAACATATGGAGCTAAGGCCAAGTTTTTCTGTAGGACAAGAGCTTTGGCAAGAGGAGCAAATTCAGGCATGATTCTTTGCAAAGAAGTGCAAAAAAGGAATTTGCAAAGCCAATATAGTATGAAAGAAAAGAATTCCCTATCAGTTACATGGCCCTCCATTCTATTCTCAGCCTTGACGAAGTCACTGTAGGATGAGTTAAGGGAGGAGAGGGAAAAGGGGACTGGTAAGTTCGGATAATCTGGTCCAATGGGGGTACCAATGGGAGACAATCCTAATAGATGACAAGTATCAAGAACAGTAGGGGCCATCATCCCACATCTGAATTGGAAAAAATTAAAAGCAGAATTCTAGAAGCAAAGGGCAGCAGGAATTAGGAAAGGGTCCTCTGAGATGGTAAACCTGAATAGTCGAAGGGCATTGAGAAGGCAGAGCTCTTGAAGGTCCAAAGTCCTAGCAGGGACAACCCGATCATACCATTCTTGCCACTCCGGTCTCACCGTGGGCCAGCATCGGTGGGGATGGTTCATCCTCTAGGTTCCCCAGTCAAGACCACCTTCGTAAAGAAGACAGTGGTCTTCTAGATGTGGATATAACGCTGAAAGCTCAGTAAGAATCTCCTTGAAGATGGGCCCAAGCACATAGTCCTATTGCTCATGACGTCGAGGGATGAAGATGTGTCCATCGATGGCGCTTTTCTCACCGGCCTTGTACTTTTCACATTCTGCTTCAATGATCTTTTTCAAGGTTGCAGACGGGTTCGCGCGCTCTACAACTGGTACTTTCAATGAAGAAGAAGCCATTGATTGAAAGCTTTCTTAGAGGATGAAGTTGGGAAAGGGAGTAGAGAGTCAGCAGAGATAAAGGGTTTGTGTGTTAAATGAGCGAGTGATTTCAAAACACGAAATAAAAGGGTTTTAAAAACCTTTGTGTTTGGAAAATGTATCACGTAATTCGTTAAGTACTAAAAGTACAGATACAAAGAGTTTCCTTCAATATTGATACTTTTGGAGGGAAAAACACATCCCAGATGTTGATGCCAGCTTCGAGGTAAAATATTTGGCTTCGAAACTAGATTTTGGCGCCAAAAGTCAAATAAACAACGGCTTTGAAACAAAGAAGCCAACTTCGAAGCACATTCCATACCTAAGGATGTAAGAATACTCAAGTATTTGTTTACTTCAAATGGATTAAAGACCTGTTTTAGGTTTCTTAAATGAGAGTAATGTCCTTCGAAGCAAAACTTGAGACCCCTTAAGGATGAGAATTGGTGTTCGAAACATCAAAACCATTAGTTGGTTTATATATATATATAGAAAGAGATTGTCTTTTCGAACTAAAACAGTGCAGCCCTCAAAAGGAGCTTCCATATTTTTGAAAGTATGGACTGTTGTTCGAAGAAAAGAAGGTCAATTTAAAATTGATTGATCATACTAACCATGACCATATGTTGGTTATGATTAAAACAAGCTTTAAGGGGTAAGATTGTTGAAATTTGAAGCACTGATTCTAAATGAAAATCAGCAAAAACTGTCAACTTTATTCTGTAAATTGGAAAAGTTCATGTTGGTTTTTTTAGTGTTTCATTTAAAATGATTGAGTCCAGATTCGAAGGATAAGATTGTCCAGTTCGAAGCCCTAAATTTGCTTTTAAAGACAAATGGAGACAAGATGAAACAATGCTGAACAAAGAAAAGTCTTAGTTGTATTAAAACAAAAGCAATTACATTGAATGGCCCTCTTTGGATAAAAATTCAAGCTCATAAAAGTAGGGAATAGAATAAATAACAAGATCATGAAATTTGGTCCAACTATGATCAATGAATTTCTGTTCTTTCTTTATTCTGTCCTCTATTTCTTCTAGGATTGGCTGCATAGGTTGATGTGCTCTCACTTCATAAAAGAGCTCTTCAGCCTTTATTTCGAATGCTGTTTCTCTCAATCCTTGTTCCAACTCGTCTATATCCAAGTCATCCTGGGACGCAAAATCTTTGTTCTTGAAGCTTTCGAATTCTTCAATGAAGTTCTCTGCTTCGTACTGGGCGTGAACTCGAAGGGATGAGAGTTGATCCAAAGATTGAGTAGTAGCCAGAGAGGTCCGATGCCAGTGGAGGAGCAATGGAAGTTGGTCCAAAAACATGTGAAGCTCTGCTTGGGCAAGAGGGTTAAGGATGTGACCCCGAGTCAGAATGTCACAAGCCCATCGAAGGTTCTTGAAAGGGATGTCATCCTCAAGAACATTGAAAGGCAAGTAAGAAAAGGCCGCAAGCAGAAGTTGGGCTTGTTTCCGCTCAGTTGGAGTAGGAGAAGGTGGAGGCTTGTAAGGAGGAAAGACCTTATCCTCAGAGAGGGCAAGCCTCAGTCTCTCTGTCCAGCAAGGAGTTGGCGGAGGAGAAGGTATGGAAGCCTCCACTTCAAGAGGAGGAGTAAGAGTAGAAGGAACAAGGGCATTAATATAATCGAGCCAGTCAGAAGAGCAAATCTTCGCCTTCTGGGCTAAGAACGATGGATTGTACCGTTGTGCCTCTTCGGGGCGTCAGGCAGTGTGCACTATCTTTGTAGGCATGGAGAATGTGTACCATGCTACAAGCAGATTCTCCTCCAAACTGCGTCGACGGTTGATGGGCACGTAAGGATAGACCACCGAGCTTCGCGCATAAGAAGAGAACTCTAAAGGGTCAGTAAAATTGACAAAGTGATGGTTGATTTGCTCCCTTAAATCACAGGCCTCAGGTTTTGACCAGCTTGTCCAGTCAAAGCCATAGAGGAAGAAGAAGCTGCAGCCTTATCCCATGCAGAGGGTTGTGAAGAAGAACTTCCCATGTCCATATTTGCGACTTTCTGAATCAAAGGATTGAGAGCAGTTTATTTGTAGTCCAAGGGTAAGTCAGAAGAAGAACTTCCCATGTCCATATTTGTAAGTTTCTGAATCAAAGGATTAAGGTCAATGTGTTCGTAGTCCAAGGGTTGATAATTTGCAAAGGCATCCATGACCTGAATATAGAAAGGTGGGTAAAGGTGGCTAATTAATGCATGGAGGTTCTTTCGAGGAGGAACAACATCATCAGATGACTCTTTGTGTGCTCGATCAATGGAGGAGAAAATTGATTCGGCCATAAAAAATGTATCAGTCTGTTTGAATACTAAGGTGGTGGGGGTGTTCAAAAGATTGAAGGCGAGTTTAATGTAGATGATGAATGACAGTTGCATTTTTGGAAGAATGCAAAGCCCATGCACGTTCTAAGACATGGATGAAAGACCTTGATCCACTAATATCACCAAGTATTGGGTATATTAGTGGGGGGTAATATTGGCTACATATTTTGTATAAGCTAATTACAATTCGACGCGTGGCAGAATAAGGGTAATACAGGAAGACTATTCAAGTCTTCGATCCTGATCGTACACGTGGTAGTTAGTATTGGTTATTATGAGATCTGAATAGTAGTGGATCAACAAAGAGATGCAAGGTGATGTGGCTTCAACGGTTACTCACATTTAAATTCAAATTTAGGAGGGAAGCCTAACTGCAAGTGATGGCACAGTGGAGCTAATTATAAGGCAACATGATCAGCGATCATGGAGGAGCAGTTCGACGGTTAGAAATACAGTTCGATGGTCATCCTTGAGAAGTATAAATAGCAAAGAATAGGGGTGCAACGTGGGCGGGTTCGGTCGGGTTGGGGGTTTCCCAATCCCAGCCTGAATTGTATTTGGCAGTGCCCAAGCCCGCCCAAGCCCGACCATGAACTGGAGCATTGCTGCCCAAGCCCGGACCCAGTTTTGTATTTTGAGCTCGGGTTAGCCTGAATTATCCGAAATTCACAAGTCTAGAAACCTGTAGGTAGATGAAAAGCACCCATAAATTTTATTTCTTAAGGTGAACTTTGATGAGAACAGGTACCTGTGCAAAAGTTTGAATGTAAAGATGCTTCCATATTTCCAATTCTATCGGGGAGCAGATGGGCTAATAGAATCCTTTCCCTGCTCACTTGCAGATGGGCTAATAGAATCCAATTCCATATTTCCAACTCTATCGGGGAGCAGAAGTCTGAGAGAGAGAGAGATAAGGTAGGTAGGGTTTTCTTTAGATTTAATCTAAGGGCACACATAAAAGATGCTAATCCAACGGTGAAAGACTAACCAAAAAATAAAATAAAATAAAATAAAAATTAAGAACAACTCTTTTATTTAATTTATATATATTATATAATTTATTAAATTCAATTCGGGTTCAGATTGCTCGGGTTAGCCATTGATTCTACCCAAGCCCGGCCCGAATTACAATTCAGGCATCAAAAATCTGCCCAGGCCCGTCTAGATTACAAGATATAGTTGCCCAAGCCCTAAAAAAACTCAGGCTGGGCTCGAGTTGCTCGGGTTGAGCCTGCCCGAGTTGCACCCCTAGCAGAGAAGGCCCAGAAAAAGTGCCCAGACTTAGATCTAAAAAACCAGTCTTATTCTATTTATTTTTCTTCTAGTTTTACATTTCTAGTCTTACATTTCCTGTTCTTTACATTCCTGTACTTTAAATTCCTGCACTGCACTTTGTTCATAGGAGTAGTTTCAAGTAGTAGATTGTTGCTGTAAACCTCTACGAGACTGAGTTTGGATCATTGTAAATTTTTCATTTTAATGAAATGCTTCAATTGTTCTTCATTTAATTGTTATCTTGCTTAATTCTTCTAAATCAAGCCACCAGTAAAAGTCCTTTTCATTGAGGCTGAAAGAATTAAAACACAATCGTCTGATAATTGATTGGTAATTAATTTTCTGTAAGGACTGATTGATCCTTGCTGGCACGCTCGCAATTACAAAAATAACATTCGAAAGCCAAAAAGGCAACAATATTATGTAAAATTAGTTTGTGTTATATATATATAAATATTATATAAATTAGTGTTATATATTATGTAAATATTTGACAGTTTGTTAGAATATTCTTTAATCCGTTAATTTGTCTGATACTGCCTAAATAGCGATTTGTCTATTCACCATTCCGCGAATCCGCTATTCGGTTTGTAATTTTATTCAAACTGCCTGAATCACACCGCACACACCCCCTAATAAGGAGATTGCAATTTGAGTTAGTTCAGATAGGTTGAAATGTTGTTTAGTTGTCCAGCCCGTCTCGTTTGGGAACATGTTATTTTAGTAATTTTTTTTTTATTTTTTACGAAAAAAATGTACAGAAAAGTAGAGAGTGATATAATAACTTATAGTGACTTTTTGATTTTTTTGCTAAAATATTTAGTCTCTAAACAAGTTTGTCTGTTTAAGCCCGACTTGAGTTTGAGTCAAATATTTTATCTTTTTAATCCATTTAACCTTATTAAAAGAAAAATTAGTGCAATCATATCAAAACTGTAAACTTATTGTATTTTTTCTAAATCTCAGTATGATTTACCCTATCTATTTTGTTAACTTCTACCCTTATCTCACGTGTTAATAAATAAATAAAAAAAATATTATGCATTTTGTATAAAACGTTTGTGTAATAAAACAATTCTAATTTTTTCTTTAAAACTTTCTTAAGATGTGTTTTAATTTAATAAAAAAAATTGTGTTTTAATGGCTATGAAACCTAAAATAATTTCACAAAAAATTGTTGAAAGATCTAACAAGAGATAAGCTTGGATCTGCAAAATAAAACATGATTCATGCCGCCCAACTGGTGGCTTCCTATCTGGGATATTTCGTTGATAAAGTTAGGAATGATCCTCCATGAGAGAACCATAGTGTGTTGCGTGTGTATTGTATTGATGAGACATGCCTCTTTTCAAGTAGTAATCTTCCATTTATAGAGGTGGTGGTCTGGACCTAGCTAAGTTATCTTATGGACATTTTGGTTGGGCTTGGCCCATTTATTAGGCCTTGTTTAGGTTAGACCTATGTGAGTAAATTTTCGGAGCGCTTATGAGCCAATCCTATTGACCAAACTTACTTATTTATAAGTTTTTTTTTCCCTCCTCTTCCAATGACTACCACTAGCCCCTATATCCGACCACTTGGGACCACCTTTGACCATTGGTTACTACATCTAGTGACTGTCTCTAACTGGTGATGACCACCCTTGGCCTTTGACGACTTCCGACAATAGTTTTCCGCAACATTTTTCTAGTCATTTTTCAAAGAAAACGACATCTATTACAACCATGCCATTACTACCACCATCCAGTCACTCATTTTCACACACTCACAGTTACACACACACACACACATACACACACACTTACTCATTGTTATTTATTCACTTACACTTACTCATTGTTATTTGTTCACTCACATAAATTTATCATTATTCGATTTGTAAAATAATTACAAACGACAATTTTGATTAACTTACTCTTACATATGTTCACTTACTCACTTACAAGAACCCACACTCCTCTCCCATACACACACATAGAACAATAGAGACTAATAAATTTATTATTGAAAAATGAATATGGTTTGTAGCAGATTTGGTTTAAGAGAGAGAGAGAGAGGTGAGATTTGGAGAATCACCATTGTTTAGTGTAGTGTCTCAGGTCATAGACCCGACTTGAATCCACATGTTTGAACATACCATAGCAATTTTGAACGCTTGATGTGATGAGTTATGTTTGACGAGTGTGATCAAGATCGTGTTTATTCCTATTTGGCACCTAATATATTTAATATTTGAGTTTCGGGCGTAAGGATGAAAATTAGAAGTGTAGGAAACCCATCACCTATGTTGTTTTGATATTTTTATTGTTACTATTTTGTATCCCACACTTCAAGGGTGATTGATTGCTCTCTGAATTATTTTGTTGGTCAATTTTGAGTATAATGCTCCAATCAAAAAGGGATATCGATCGCTTTTCCTATTAATTTTAAGTAAGTTTTCAATAGAACGCTCTGATCCATAGCCGATCGATCGCATTGACTAAATTTTGAATTTAAATATTTTTTTTCTCTTTCTTTCTCACTTCTCTCTTTTCTCTTTCTATCTCTTCTCCGAAACCTCTCTCTCCCTCTTTCCAAAACTTTAACCATTTTATACAAAACCTTTGATCCACTCTGTTTTGGATAATCTTTTCACCTTAATTCTTTGAAGTAAAGTGTAGAGTGCATCGAGAGCTTCATTTTGACCGGACCTGATCGTGATTTCAGCACATTTGATTTTGGGACTTGTCACTCGTTCCTCTCTAATTTGAGGTAGGGATTCTATTACCATTGTATATTTGTTTTGATATATTTATGTGGTATTTTATTATATATAAATTTTGGAGAAATTTGAGTTTTGATATATGTATATATATAAAACTAGGGCTTTTTGTTTTTGATTTTAAATTTTAAATATTTTCTTTCAAATTGATAAATGGTGCTTTAATTTCAAAGTTTGTTATTAAAATTTAGAAAGCCTTAAATTTTTTTCGGGGTACTTACGTGTAGATCCTAATAAGTGGACTTATTATCTAATAGGTCCTATGGGAAAAATTTGTCATAAAAAAAGTCACTAATTGTAAGTTTTAGCGACAATTTATAAAAATCATGACAATAAAAAGTCACTAATTGTCAATTTTTAGCGACATATGTAAAGAATTGTCACAAAAAAATTATTTTTAGCAATAATTTTACCATGACTTATTTTCAATAGGACTTAATGGGAATTAAGTCTAACTATCAGGATCTATTGGTAGTTTATCAATTTTTTTCAAACCCTAAAATGTTGAGAATATAGGGGAAATGTTGTGTTTTGAGTAAAATGTTGAGAAATAGATGAATTGTTATGGAAATTGTAGATTTCCTTGGAAACCTTGTTTATTGTTGAATTTATTGAAATTATTGGAAATCTTTTGAAAATATTGGAACTATTGGAAATGTTGGAAATATTGGAAATTATGAAGATATTAGAATTATTTGTTTAGTTATGCTTTTGTATTGCCATAGTGGAATACTGTAATAGCTCGAGTCAAGACCCGACCCCCTTTTTTTTCATTGTATAAAGATGGTCGTATTAAAAAGGTTTTTTTTCATCAAAATTGGACTTAGTCTGAAAGTTTTCTAAGTGTGAAAATTGAAATTTTCAAAACTCACAATTTTGAAAATAATTGTTTTCGGTAATTGTTCCTTATATATGAAATAGAGATTTTTTTATAAAGTATTAGCCACTTTACTTCAACATCAAACTTAGTAATTCCAGTTGGAAAATTATTTTTGTATTAAACTGGAGGAACTACTTTTTGATTTAATTGGATTTTAATTTTTTTGCATTTTTCTTTGAATCCAAATAGGGGGCATTTTCTTATATACATTGTAAACTTAAGTAAAAATGCTTACATATGGAAATAAAGTTGATATGTAGGGTATAACAACCCTCATTCTTGTCTTAGTCACGACTCATGTGCATTTGCATAATTTTGTCTTGTTAAGCTTGCATTTGTAGATTTGTGCTTATGTGTTTTGCCTAAGTGTTATATGCATGCTTTGTTCCTCGCTTGGTGCTATCTCAGCCTAGGTCACACCTTTGGACCTCTTACACCTAGGCCGATTGTGCGCCAACACCTAGGACCATCTTGGAACCACTTTGGTTGACCTTCACCTTCACCCTAGCATATTGGCCGAGATGTCATCACCTAGGTCGAGGTGTGCATCACCTAGGCCGAGATGTGTATCATCTAGACCGGGATGTTATCATCTAGGCGTCCTAGATCTTTGATCCTTGCACCTAGTAATCTTGTTCCTGAATTGGCATGACCTAGACCGAGGTGTGGCACATCTAGGTCAAGGTGTGGCACAGCTAGGTCAAGTGTTATCCTTCCTAGCCGAGATCATTGAAACCCTCTTGCCCGAAGCCTATGTCCTAATCCGAGATCCTTGCCTTGTCAGAATGCCCTTGTCACCTCACTTGTTGTACACACTTTGTCATGCTCTTGTCTTTTCATTTTGGCACCTTTTTGAGGAGATCCAATCTGGCGTTACCACGTATCCCAGTAGAGGGTTAAGTCAGCTGGCAGTAGAGAAAACATATCATTTGCTATATCTTTGCCCTAGAAGAGAGAGAAGCTCTAGGAAAGAGGAAGAAGAAGTTCTTAGAGAGAGAACTAGATTTCCAAGCTTGATCCTTAGAGTTTGAACTGTTGGATTCGTATTTTGAGGTTAGATTCTTGATCTACTCTTGTTGTTATTTACGTTGATATGATCACATTGCATGATCTAGCATGATTCATGAGCCATGCATTGATTTAAAGTTTGGTTTTAGAAAGAGAAAATGATGTTCTTGAAGAACAACTATGTTTTGATCCAAAAGTTTATACAAAGTCCTATGTTTTGTGTTTGTTTTCATGAAATATTCAAGTACGGGTACCCAGGTCCATGTTTTGAACTCATGCCATGAAATCTCAGATTTTGTAATAAGGAGTTATGATTTTAACATTCATGTTCTTCATATTCTTCAAGAGGAAACCCAGATTTCCAGACTTCATTTGCCTAGGTGTGGTCACTGAGACCCACTTTTGCCTAGATCCCACACCTAGGCCAAGCATTGTATCTCACCTTGGCCTACCTTACATGATCACTTGCACCTTAGCCTATCTTGCATGCACACCTAGTCCTAGGAGACCATACCTCGGCCAAGAGGTGTAGGACCTCGGCCAAGACTCCCTGAGTTCACCCAGCTAGGACATTTTTGCCTAGATCATCTCTGTGCATCCATTCCAAGACCTGGTTGGTACCCAGCATGTTTTCCTTAGAAGAAAAACATTGTTTTAACTCCCAGCACATGTTTTGCTTTATCTTGACTTGGTTTTGGAAAGAAATACCGGGATCATTTTCATTCATGTAAAGCTTGTTTTAAGAATGCATTGCACAACCATCTTTGAGCATTCACTCTTGTCTTCTTGAAATGCATTCAGTAGACCTTGCTATATGATTGTAGGTCTTGGATTCTTGCTTTAAGCCCTACACCCGAAGAGCTATGTGAGTGGTATTTTTAATAAAGCTATGTTATAATGTTTTGATAAAAGCTTTGCTTTGTTTTGTTTTGTTTTGGAAAAGTATTTGATCAAGCATGAATGATTGTCCCTTAGTTTTTGTATCAAGTATTATCTTGTTTTGATGACATTCTTGGAAATTCCTTAGTGCTAGGGGACTATAATGCAACTAGTACTCTTGTTTGAGATATCTTCCTTGCCAGCGGTCTTGTACGGGTGGGTTTGTCTAATCGATTCTGGGTCAATTATTCCCTTGTTTTGTCAGGAATGTCATCCCTTGTATTATGTTAGTGCTAGTAAGCATCCCTTGAAGCTTTGAAAGAACTTAATTGATGAACTTGATTCATCCCTTGTTTTGTACAGGTTATGCTATGTATTGTTTTGATAAAGATCTCGGATATCATTCATTCAAACCTTTATTACTAATATCATTCACTGAGTATCCAAGCTCACCCTCTCCTTATATATATGTAGGTGACGAGCAAGAAGGTGGTGAAGCCTAATATGTTACGTGCAAGATGTTTTGATTCATGTTTTGTATCATCTTGAAGATTATGTTTCTTAGCTTGTAATCCATTTCTTTTGTATATGTCGGCTTGAGAAGCCTTTTGATCAAGATGTAACATGTACTATATTTTATTTCTATTCAAGTTGTAAAACCATGTTAAGATGTATGTCATTTCATTTGATCTATGCACATCTCTTATGGACTACTTAGATTTAAATTTATTGCTCCCTCATATGTAAGCCCGATATGTATACTCTGATTATGTGTGACTTTGCAAGTTGGCCTTTGGTAATCTCGGATTACTGGCCATCACAACACCATTCTACTAGGGGCGGAACGGGGTCATGACATAGGGAGTGCTTTAGGAACAGAACTAGCAATTTTTCTAGGTACATGATCACGCTCGCGATCACCAAGTCGTGCTCGCTACGAAAAACCACAACCAGTATCTCATCTACTGAGTCGATTGAGCCCGTGATGGCACCTGCTAGCATCATGGTCGCGTCCATGATGGTGGGCATTACGTCCACGATGGTCTAGCTATTTAAGACCTGTGTACGTGAAAAAAAATTAGATTTTCTCTATCTGGTTCGTCATTTTTGACCCCCAAGCTTATAAAACCTTACATCTAGAGTTTTTGGGTGAAAATATCACCCTAGTTCTTAAGGATGAAGTGCATGGATCGTCGAGAGCAATATAATGACCGATTAGATCGTGTTTTCATCACCATCGAAGTTTGGGTGTTGAACCAATCTCTCTCTCCTTTGAGGTAGGAATACTTTTAATTATGTATATTTATATTTTGATGTGATTATGTGTATTTTTGTAATTATAGTTACGTATGACGTAGATATTTTTTTTCTTAAAAGGCATTAATGTATAAAATGGGATTTTCACTCAACTTTTTGAAATTTTTTGACATGTTAATAAATAATCTTTGAAGATTTGGTGAGGAAAACAAGGGAAACCCCCAATTTTCTTTAAACCCTAAGTTTGAAATTTTGTATAAAAAGGGTTTTGAAACTAATTGATGGTTTTATGTTAAAATTGACATTGATATGGTATTGGAACAAGTGGAGATGATGAAGTTCGGTAAATATTAGAATTTGATGAAACTATTGTTGATGATGGAAGTTGTTGAAGAAAATCTTTATGGAATTTTAGATTGGGATTTTAATGAAAAGGAGATTTTTAAACTAAACAATGTTTAAAAGTCAAATTGTATTTGTTTTGAGTTGATACTCATGGTGATACTGGAACGATGGAAAGTTTGAGATTGATATTACTATAATGGATGATTATGGAAATTGACGAGATTGCTTTGATCATGTTTTATATTAATTATTCTTGAAGTAATGAATTGGACCTTAGGCGAATTGAAATCTTTGCAAACTCATACATCGCATTTGCATTGCACTATTTTAAATTGGAACGGTTTATTTTTTGAAAAGTGTTGGATCCTTGTAAGAGATAAATAGTGTAGTAATATGGGTAGTGGAGTTAGTTTTGGAAAATGTGTTGTGTATTGTATTGGTACCCAAGCGGGGAGTCAATGTGCCCAATTGCCCTATCTCGTGCTTGATGTCAAATAAATGTGAGAAATGTTTTCTAGGTGTCCACTTGCCCTTCCGTACCGAGTTGGAAAATGTGAAAAAATGTGTATTTTAGGTGCCTATTGCCCTTTCCTATTTTGAGCTGGTAAAGAAATGTGGGACTATTTTGATATATATATATATATATATGTATTGGGTTCTTACCTTGGGATTCTAGCGCGTATTTATGGCCCCATGTTTTATATTGAATTTTGATTTTTGGAAAAGTGCATTGAACATCATTCCTTTGAAAGGAGAAAATAATGGATTTTGGCATGACACTTGCATTAGCATGATCATAATTACATCAAACATTTGAATACATCGTTAAATGTGTTTCTACTGGGTATCATTGCTCATTGTTATCATGACAAACAATTTCAAGTCTTGATGATGTGATCCCACTGTTATGCCCGAGTCATTTTCAAGCAAACTGAGTGTATTAATTTGCAACTTCTATCTCCTTTAGTTGTAATCATCACTGTTGAGCTTTTTGAGTCTTGTGTTGTTATTTATTCTTCTTTGTAATTGTTCATGAACATATACATTTAAGTGTATTTGGGGATATCATTTTGTACTTTGGGTGTTAGAATGAAATTGAAGAAAATAGTAGAATTGTTTTGTGGAGGTTCTGCCTCACTTTCAAGTTGAGACTGCTTGAATGGTCCTTTGGTCGCTTAAGCGGTAACGTCGACCTCCCAGTATCTAGTTTTACAGTCTAAATTTTTGGGAACTGGTATTCTTCGCTTAAATAAAGGTTTTCGTTGCTCAAGTGGTCTTTTGTAGGAAGGAGGGAGATTTTGAGAGTTTGAATTGTTTGCTCGAGTGCAGGTTTGGTCGCGTGAGCGGTTTGTCTGTAGTTTGCTCCAAAATTTGTGTCCTATCATTCAAAAACTGAACCATTACACAATTTTCTTTCACTTTTCACATCACTCTCTCTCTCTACATTAACTCTCACTCTCTTTTCTTTTATCTCTCCCTAGAAACTCTCCACTCACTTCATTTACTTCTTTGATTTCTCCTTATCCATTGAGATTTTGACCATAGTGCTTTCTTTAAATTTGAAGAGCTCATCAAGGGCTACGTTGTGTGCGGTGCAGATTAGATTTTGATACCATTGATTTTGAAACTTTTCATCTTTTTGTTCTCAAAGTCTTGCAGTTGTGAGTTTCTCTGAGTTATATATATGGTTTTAGCATGTTTTGCTCATTTCTCTACGATTTCATTTTTGGGTTTTTAAAAGTGTTGAATCTAGGAAATGTTAGAGCAATGATTTCTTTCTTATAAATTTGGCCAAAGATAAATGATTTTGTGAATTATGAACCATTTGGGGATACATGCCAGATGATATTTTGAAAATGAATGAAGAACCCTCGTTTGATCAAACCCTAGGTTTTGGGGCAATTTCGAAAAAAGTGAAATTTGTGAAATATCCATGGAGTTGATGTTAAAACCTTTGAGAAATTGAAGAAATTATTACTCACAGTGTTGTGTTATTGAGATACTCATGAAAGGGATAAGAGTTGAGGTTGGGCAATTATGATAATATGTTGTGTGTATGTTTAGATTATGGAAATGAAAATGAAAATTGATTGTGATTATGAGGGAATGTCATATGTCACATGGATTTGTATTATGTCATGATTTCTTTGAAACTATTAAACAATGGAAGTTTACTTGAACAAGTGTCGGGATTTTTGGAGATACCTTATGTTATTATCTCCCATTTCATTCATTTGCATTATTTTGAATATTGTTTAATCACTGCTATGCCTTGGCAATTGATTCATTGTTTTGAGGAGACAATTATTGTAATGGAAATGTTTCGGGGTAAATATGTTTGGTAAGTCTGGATAGGGGTGTAATTGGTATTGTTTAAGTTAAATTTGGGTGTCGTGGTGAAAGACAAAAAACACGCACAGAGGAGGTACCACGTGCCTTCCAGTTAGGAGCTGATAAAGTGGGGGATTGGTGGTGCTTGTTATGCCTACTTGCAGACACTAGCCATGGGATTACTTGAGTCATATTTACCACTGCATTGTCTAAATTTGAATTTCATGAAGAAAATCAACGTTTAAATGGGACATTGCATATTTTTCAAAAGAAATGGAAAACTTTGACATTTGAACATGGCATGGCATTGTATTCATGTATATGAGACTACTTAAATATATATACTTTGTTAAGAAATCTCTACTAGGCTTTGTGCTCACTCCTAGTGGATTTGTGCAAGAAAGGATGTGGTGATCCCGCCTAGTTGAAGGTGTGGAGTGTATTGAGGGCAAGAGGCTCTCCTTTTTGTGTGGATGTTGGCAAGCTGAGGGCTTAATATGTTTGGGTTTGATACCTTTTTTGTCTAACAGGACTTAAGCCTCAGAAGTTATAGCCTTTGTGCACCTACCTTCTTGTTATTTCTTTTATTTTAATATGGTTACACATGCTATGGATTCATCGTCTTAGGAGCTTGAATATATATATATATATATATATATTGTACGTGAACACTTTTGTATACCTTTTTCATCAAAGGAAATATTATTTAAGGGAAACTGGTTAATCAAGGTAGAATCGTGTATTGGATGAAATCATCATGTTTGGTTTATGTTTCTTTTTGATGTGTTAAACCCACCCTACTGGTGTTCTTGTGTTGATTTTGATAGAGCACTGAAGCTCCTTTGATGTTTATGTGTTTACAGCTACCGAGCTTACTTGTTTGGAAAAGTGTTCCACTCACTTGTAATCAAGGCCCTCGCCTCGAAAGGTGTAAGTCCCTAGGGCATTTTTGTTATTTTTGTCTATTATTTCTCAAATTTCATATGTATTGCTAAATTGTTAAATTTCATAGATGTAATACATGAATGCAAACTCTTATGAGAAAGAGACGTACAATATAATCTATGAGATTGTTATATTCTCACCTCGTATCTTGAAATGGGACAATAATTAAAGGATTGGTAATTATAAAATATGTTAAAATATCGGGGCATTATAAATACTTTGGTAGAGATAACTGTTTTTTGGCATTCGGTGGATGATTGCATGATTATTGTAGAAATGAATTGGGAACTAGTAAAATTGAAACCATTTTCAAATTATGCATTGCATTGACATTGTCATGCTTTTTACTGATGTACATCATTAGATTCTTTTGAGAAGTTGTCCTTGGGACTATTTTGGTAACAATTGGAACTTTGTTGAATTATTAAAGTTAATAATGTGGCCAAATCTGGGATGTGTAGAAAACGTTTGTAAATTGAATTAGGTCGGCTTGAGGTCCTCGGTTATAGCGACCCCGGTCTTTTCCTATTTTATTACTGTATCCGGACTTAGGTTCCGTGGATCCTATCATTGTATAATTGTTGCTGTCGTCCTTTATTTTCTCATTTGAGTTATAGGATGTGTTGGGCAGGTTTGTTTCAGGTTGGTTGGGTCCGGAAACCAAGTGTTCTTTCGATTTTTGGTTTGGTCGCTCGGCGAGGGTTTGGTCGCCGGCGAGAGTTTTGTCTCTGGTGGCTCGAGCGAGGTTTCTTCGCCGGCGAGATTGCGTCGTATAGACACGAGTAGTGTTTCTTCGCTCGAGCGAGCTTTTCTTCGCTCGAGCGAGCATTCTGTCGCTCGAGCATGCTTCTGGATTGCAGACCTGAAGCATTGCATTCTTGGCTCAAGTGAGATTTTCTTCGCTCGAGTGAGCGTTTCTTATGTCTGGTCGCTCGAGTGACCATGTCTTCGCTCGAGCGAGCCTGTCCAGTTTAAATAGGCAGCAGCGGGATTTTAAACAGTTTTACATCCTCTTTTTGATCCCAAACCCTAGTTTCGAGTTTTCTCTCTCCCTACTCACCTTTTCTCTTACGTTTGATCTAATTAGAGTGTGTTTCTACCCTAGATCCTTTATTAAAAAGATAGTGTGGGTCGAGGGCTTCAGTTTAATCTGAACAATCTTGGTTTTGGAGCACTTCGGAGTTTGGGTCATCATCTCCGTCTTCTAATTTTTGGGTTATTTCTTCGAGGTAGGGATTTCCTACTCCATCTTATGAGTTTTGTTCTAAGTTTTGGTACTTTAATATGATGGGGGGTATTTTGGTAATTTTGGAAAAAACCCTAGTTGTTTTAATAAATTGATTTGTACAATTAATTTGAGGAAATTGGGAATATTAGTTGAATTTAGGGAATTGGGGATTTATAAGTTTAAATGGTGTAGTTGGACTATTTAATCACTCTCCTATTTAATTGTGGAGATTATTATTGTGATTATATTTTATTTCTTGTTTAGAAATAACTGTTTTGGGCTATCGGTGGAGGATAGTCATGATTGTTGTAGACATTGCATGTGAATTAGGGCAAACTGGAACTAATTACATTGGCTAAGTCATTAATTTTGACTATTGAATTAATACAGAAAAATACATGTATTGGTTGAGCATTGCATATGCATATTGTGTGGGAGAAGATAGGGGATGTACTCCACGGTTTAGGGGAAGATAGGGGATGGACCTCTAAACCGGATTTTGTTTGGGAGGAGATAGGGGATGGACTCCATTAGCATCACTTTTATGTGTGCTTATTTATATTGAAGTGTTATATTGATACAGCACCAAAATGTGTATCAATCTGGAAGTATGAAGTGTTTTGATATGAGCCTGAGTCTCATTTGTGTTGTTGATATTGGAAGTAATGTGAATATGCTATATAGTTCATAGTTGTAAGTTTGGCCAGGTTCTGAGCCATATTGATAATAATAGATATTGATAAGTGTCATAGACATTAGTGTCTTAAGATTGTATATTGATATAATTGATTATCATGGTTAACCATCTATTGAATGCTATTGCTTTATTCAATGCTTATAATTGGTTTAGTATATTTCTACTGGGCTTTGGCTCACTCTTTAAGGGAACATCATTTTCAGGTCCAGGTGATTCGCTACCTCCAAGGACTTAGCTTGAAAGGAACCGGATTTTGAAGCCTTGTTTTAAGTTATTTGTTTTTATTTGATTTACATGTAAACATTCAAGCTTAGGGCTTTATTTGTATTTGAGTTAGAACTCATAATTTTGTGTCCAAGTGCTGGCTTGGCAAGTTGTAAGCCCTTAGGGCATTTATTTTGATGTTACATGTAATGTCTTATTTTAGTAATACTCTGATGAATGAATTGTGGTTTATTTACTTGAGTAATGCATCTTATTATTGTGTATGTTATGGGTTATTTTTTGAGGGCGTGACATCGGTGAAAATCTGGAACCTGCTTGTAATTCAGTGTCCAATTTCCTTTCTAGTTAATAACCAAAGAATGTAGATTTTGGTAGTTCTGTATAGGCTTCTTGCATACACATGCTTTGGAATTTTCAATGTATTATTTACAATTTAATAATTGGTTATTGAAATTGGTGGAACTTGAGTCGTTTTGGAAAAACTTGCATTGTTGACTTGATGCGAAATGGAAACCTTTTGACATGAAATGACATCACTTGCATTCATGATCATACATATACTATTACTTATATACATTGTTAATGTTGTTCCTACTGGGCAATTGTGTTCATACCTTAGTGGAAAATTATTTTCAGGTATTGGTATGATGTCCCGCCTCATTGAAGGCACGTGATGTGATATTTTGGAGCAAGAAGGCTATTTGTTTTATTTGTTAATTTTGTGAAGCTATGATTTATGTGTTTGGGGGAGAGATCCATCTTTTTGTAATAGGGTTTCAACCCTTGAAATATGTAAGCCTATAGGTTATTTTATTTGGATTTTTATATATGTTTGAAATAGTATCACATGCTATAGATTCAGGCATTAGGAGTTATGAATGTATAATGCATGTGGTTACTTTTGTATGTCTCTAATGATGAAATGAAATATATGGATGGAGATTTATTTTAGTGATGATCATTATTGGAAATTAGGATACTTTGGCTTTCGCATGTATGACTATATTGATTCCGAAATAAGAAAGGTGAATATGAGTTTATTTTTTGCTAATTGGATCCTATAAAAATTAGGGCCCTATATTTAGGGTCATTTAGAGTTAATTTTAGCACAAAAAACTAGATCGGTGTAGATCTAGATAACGTCGCCAAAAAATGGTAGCTAATGAGGACGATGATGATAGAAGATGGTGGCAGCAACAGATAAGGTAGTAATGATGTGGTGATAGTGTAGATTGGCGATGGTAAAGTGTAGATCGACGATGGTAGAGTATAAAACTACAACAGTGGTGGTGGATCTGCGACAGTGGACGTGGTTAGTGAACAACGACGGTAGTGTCTAGATTGGCAAATGTGGAGATAGTTAGTGAACGGCGGTGGTGGCTGAATAACAACGGTGGCGGTGGTAGATGGCAATGACAATGTCAACAGTAGACAATAGTGGTGTAAAGCTTTTGGAAAATAGTAGAGAGAGAGAGAGAAGATAAGATAAGATAAGAAAAATATTTGATAGATAAGATTTTAATAAGGGCAACATAGGTAATGTAAGATTTATTAATATATTAAAAAAATCAGCAGAACTTATTAGAATTTAAGTTAGCTGGGAATTAACACTAAATTTTGATTACCATAATGGCATACATTAACTAAACCCAATATCTTTTTACCACCATTTCTTGAACACGTTTTTCTTTTATACAGTATGAAAAATCTAAAAACTTCCGAGATATTGATTTGTGATTATGATTCAATTTTCAACAATGAATAGTAATCCTAATAAAAAATAACAACAAATTGACACAACGATTTAACATGGAAAAAAAAAAAAAACCCCCACAATTGGACTCCTTCAATTGTGATAAAAAACTACAGGCTAAAGCCACAAAACAACCCACTAAGAAGATAATAAAGGAATTACACACGAGAACCCTCAATTACCTAGTGAATCTATGCCTGATTTGAACCGAACCCGATGTGCCTCTTCCACCAATGTCTTCACCTTGGAATTGCTTTTCCCAAGGTTGAATCCACAACGCCGATGTCAAATTCATGATGATGAGTCACTTCGGAATCCACCAAAGCTTTAGGCCCACGGTCCCTCGAATCCACCGATGAACACCTCTCTCTTTTTCTGAATAAAAAAATAAAACCAACGCTTGATGTTTGTCAATATGTAGTTCATTGATCAATCGATCACCTTCTATATATCTAAGAAACTCATATATAAATACCCTCCAATATAGAACACTTTATTTTTTCTTCCTCTCTAAGAATCTATACGAGTTCAACTCTAAAATGAGCAAATGACACACTTTTTAATAAATAGAATCGCGAAGATTGCTCGAGCACATACTTTACAACTCGAGTGGTGTGAGGAAAGGTGGTGCTCACATATAGGCTAATCGCTTAAGCGCAACTTCTACTGTTCGAGTAGTAAAACATGCTTTTTAGAAGTTCAGAACATAGACAGAGATACTAGATGAACCACTTCACTATTTGAGTGCACTGGAGACTGCTCGAGCGGTTAATCAACTTTGACTTCTTTCTCAGCTTCAATGGTGCTGCCCCTAGGCCCTATATTTAGTCAGCGAAGTGACAAACAAGTAATGCTCAAGATACGAGGTGTCAACATAAATTTCTCAGCATAGACACAACTTGCAACGCCCTGAGATTCATCCTTTATTTATATAATTAAACCATTTACTATATATGCACCAACCATTGCAATAATTACCATGATTAACATATAAACCTTTACTCAAAATGATCTCTCTTCTATTGAACTATTCAAATTGAATACATCCTTGTTCCATTTACATACACAAAATAATAATAACAGTTCAAGGAGTTAGAGAAATATAAAAGTATAATGCCTTAGTGGTGTACACATTATCGAGGTTAATCCTTGAGTACACACACACAAAAAAAATAAAAAAAAATAAAAAAAATGAAAGTTTAGTCCCAAACCACAAAAATAGCTCCGGAGCTTCAACAATTAAAATTGATTGGGCCTTACTGCTCCCTTAAAAATACATCCATCGCCAAGTCACTTTGGTGGAGTCACGCCAACATTTCCTGAAATGTTTTTAGTTGTGGGGCGAGTTATTACCCAATAGGAAATACCATTAACAAGATATATAAATAATCGAGATGAATATGATCATGCCATGCACTTGTTACTAGAAAATCATATTCTCTCTATTAAAATTAATGACGCTCAATGCATGATTACCATTTACAAGTATCCTCCACAACAATGGGGAAGTAAATACTCTATGACATCCAAAGCAAGAGTCGCTAAACCATAAATACATATATAGAGTTATATACAGAAAATATTCCCACATTTGTCGACTTCCAAAAAAGGCAGGGTAATGGGTACCCGAAACCTTTCCCTTCTACATTTGCCGACTCTTGAAATGGCGGGCTTGTGGACACCGAAAATTATGCTTTTTCACATTTGCCGACTCTAAAAAAGGCAGGCTTGTGGACATCCAAATACATTTCCCACATTCGTCTAGCGATAAGTTTAAGACAGGGCAATTGGACACCTTGACTCCCCGTGTGCGTACTAAATACAACGTACAACCCATTACCAAAAACCCAACTCAACTACCCGAGCTCATACGCTATTTCCCCCCTTTGGGCATTTTCCAAATATCCACAAGATTATATGATCACAAGTGAAAATTTTAATGCACATGATGCATGAGTTTTCAAATCCAATTCCTCTAAGGTTTGTTTAATTCACAACAACATTTAATAGTATTAACAATAAAAGGGTTTCTCCAACCTCACCATTTTCCACAATCTCAATATTCATCTATCTCAATAAATATATCTAAGAAAATTCAATAACTTCATGTCTCAACACCATTACCATAATCCTCCACCCAATTTCAAGATTTAAGAGTCGATTGAGCCAAACCCCATTATTTAATGAAGTCTGAAAGCTAGGGTTTTTGAGAAAATTGAGGCTTTTTCCTCTTTTACACCTAGAGAGTTAATTTTTATCATCCACAACAATAATTAACAAGAACATTCATAATCTTTCTCAAAAATTTGAGGTATAAGCCCCTTTTGTTTATCAAACTCACTTCATATAACAAAATCATCTCATACATTACTATAACTAAGAAAATACCACATATATATTTCAAATCATAGATATAGCAAGTTAAAAGTACCCCTACCTCAAGATTGGAGAAAAAGAGGTGAAAGCCCAACAAGAAACTTTGAAGAAAAATCGAACCAATCAATGAAAATCTTGATCTAAGCTTGCTTTTCAATTATCTTAGAAGATTTAAGATGGATCTTTAGTAAAAATGAGAGAAATCAAGTGTTTTTGGGCTAGGGTTTCGAAAATGGGTGTTATAGAGAGAGAGAGAGAGAGAGAGAGAGAGAGAGTATGAAAAAGTGAGAAAGAAATGGGTAATCGACTTTTAATTTAGTTTCTTCAAACAGACCGCTTGAGCGATCTTTTCACTGCTCAAGTGGTGAACGCGAGCTTCCAGAAAATTTTCAGGTTTGAAGTGAAAGTACTAGTGGCCACACATCTCCGCTCGAGCGACCAAATAACCGCTCGAGTGGTCTCACTCTACACTCAGTTTGTAGAAAAAACACTAAAAACCTCAATTCACTGCTCGAGCAGTAACTCCACCACTCAAGCAAACCTGCAATTCAAGATGTTACACAACTTGGGTTGGATTCATGTATAAACTCTCATAACCTCACAGATATAATAGAGTGAATGAAAAATACAACTAAATGGAGTTTTGTCCAATGAGATTGCCAATCACAAAAACCTAACAATATATAGTAATGCTAGGCTTCATGAAAGAAATATCATGAAAACTTTCATGAAGAGTCTCCACTATTTGATTAGTTTGTATGGTTTTATTGTATGTATAATCTAATGGTGGAGAATCTCCATGAATCTTTTCATGATTTTTCTTTCAAGATGTTTTCGTATTTTTTTGGTATTTATTAAAAATTTTAAATATTTCTTCACAATTTTTATTTTTATTTTTTTGAGTATATCTAGATTAGATGTATCTAAAAAATTTTTAAAAAAATGTGACCAAAATATTTTTAAAAAATCACTAAAAATAAAAAAAATACAAATTCAAAATTCAAAATCTAATTTTGAAAACTAGATAACCAAATAGAATAATCATCTGTTTGAAAAGTTGTTGAAAAAAATAATTTTTTTGTGAGCAAAAAAGTTGATGTAACATTTTACTTTATTAGTTGACAACAAGTAATATGGTGGTTTTTTATTTTTATTTTTATTTTTTGGCTCTTTAAGCCAAAACCTTTTTTTTTTTGAATATTCCGAGCGTTCTTAGACTGTTTTGTGGTTGTCTTTATGGATGACATCTTGATTTACTCACCCTCTGAGGAGAAGCATGAAGAACACTTGTGAGTGGTGCTTGAGTTACTTAGAACCTACAAGTTGTATGCTAAGTTTGGAAAGTGTGAATTTTGGCTGAGAGAAGTTAAATTCTTAGGCCATGAGGTATCCGGGGAAGGGGTGACTGTAGATTCATCCAAGATAAAGGTAATGCAAGATTGGACACAACCTAAGAACGCTTTCGAGATCCGTAGTTTCTTGGGGTTGGCCGAGTATTACCGTTGGTTTGTGAATGACTTCTCTAGACTAGCTTTACCTTTGACTAGGCTGACGAGGAAGGGAGTCAAATTTGTATGGAATGAGACTTGTGAGAAGTTGTTCCAGGAACTTAAAGTTAGACTTACCACTGCTCCAGTTTTGATTATTCCATAGAGGGGTTTGGGCTATTCGGTGTATTGCGATGCTTCACGGGAATGTTTGGGCTGTGTTTTGATGCAAGAGGGGAAGGTAGTGGCCTATGGCTCACAGCAATTGAAAACGCATGAGAGGAACTACCTTACTCATAACTTAGAGTTAGCAGCAGTGATATTTGCCTTGAAAATTTGGAGTCATTATCTGTATAGTGAGAGATTTGAAGTATTTTTCGACTACAAGAGTTTGAAGTATCTGTTTACTCATAAGGACTTGAATTTGAGGCAGATAAGGTGTATAGAATTCATAGAAGATTATGATTTTGAGTTGCATTATCATCTCGGGAAGGCCAATGCTGTGGCCGATGCCTTGAGTAGGAAGTTAATTAGTGTGTCTTGTATCGCCATTCAGGAATGGGAGATGCTGGTGTAGACACCCCATTTTTGACCGACCTTAAGACTCAGACGTCACCGGTTGAGCGCTCGGTGATATTGCATGTCGTGCTCGTTCAGAAGTCTCAGAGTCGCGGCCGTGCGCCCTGCCTCCGGGCTTTCGAACTCTCTTATGTGCCTTGTCTCGGTTTGCGAACCAGACTCGGTTTTCTCTGTTTTCTTTCCTGAGGGAAAGGAGTGGTCCCGTAGACTATCTCCTGGTGGCCGTGAGCTACTTTTTGTGGCCGTAGGCCATTTTGCCCATTTCAGAGCCCGGTTCCTGGTTTTCGGGTCGTCAGGCCGTGTGCCTCGGTTCGGGACCGCCAACTATCTCTGATTTCTCCGGTTTTTGGCAAGTGCCTCTGTTTTGTCATTTCAAGGAACACTGGGGCCCCTGATGCCCACTTCGTGGCCGTATGCCACTTAGGTTACTGCTCGCAATGGTTTTGGGACCCCAGCCGCGGTTTTGGTCCCGACATTTATTTCAGACGGTTTTCTCCGGATTTTTGGCAGGAACCTCTGTTTTGTCATTTCAAGGAACACTGGGGCCCCTGATGCCCACTTCGTGGTCAGAGTGCTACTGCGGCTGCTCGGGACCCGAATCGCGGTTTGGGCCCCGAGCATTCATTTCGCATCGCTTTTCTCCGATTTTGGCAGAACCTCTGTTTGTCATTACGAGGACACTGGGTCGCAGATACCACTTATTTTGAAAGACTTCCGCACTGCAGCCCATTTTGGGATCGGTGCTTTTGGCCTCGAGCGTTCATTTCTCATTAGTTTTTGTTCAAATTTGGAAGGTACCTCTGTTTCAACACCAGAAAGATCACTGGGGGGTGGGAGGCCAGCAATTATCCCAGATAGCCGCTTTCTCCCTCCCGTTTTGCTCACTTCCGGGCCAATGTTGAACACCCTGGGGATATTTTCTTCCAACCAAAGCTACATATTTGTGATGAGGGGACATGGGAGGACCCTAAAAATGTATGGTCGGCCAGCAATTTTGATTTTCATTTTTGAGCCTCTCCTTCAAATCCAATGTTGTGACTCCTGCTTCAGTGTTGCCAATTTTCAACCTTGGAACCTTGTTCTACACACATGGGAGGACCCTAAGGTGCTATGGCCGGCCATTAATTCAACACTTTTTTTTTTGGCCATGGCCGGCCGGCCAATAGAGGTGGCTGGCCGACCAGGTGGGGTGGCCGGCCGGCCACCTTCCAGAAATCCACCGCCTACGCTTCGGCTCTTTCCAGGTCCGGATATTTTTGAAATATCTCCCCCATCCGGGGGATATTTTGGGAGGGAAATCTTGCCTCCATTTCCCTCCCCTTTTACATCTTTTTGTGCCTATTTAAAGGGCTGGACAGCCCCTTTGCTAGGGTTGGAAGATTTGACCTCAAGACTTCATCTCCCATAACCTCCATCTTCACCTCCAAAATCCTTAAAAACTTCAAGCTTCCTAGCTAAGTCCTTCACCAACCCTAAGCTCCACCATCCCCATTCAATTTCCAGCAGCAAAAAGGGGTTCTTCAGAGGTCTAGGAGCAACTTTCATCAAGGAAAGAGGAAGCAAAAGTGTAGTCTTCAAGGGTAAGTCTCAAATTCCTTTTTTTTGGCTTAATTTTCCATCAATTTTGTACCCTATTTGCTCACTGTTTTGAGCTCTGACCACTACTGAAAGTGGTCTTATTTTGAGCTATTCTAGATGTTTGTTTGAGGGCTCAACCCTGTTTGAGCCCTCTATCATATACTTCCTTCAATATCACTCTTTAGGCCATTAATTTGCATGCGTTGTTTGGCTTTTGAGTGATCTGATTTCGAGCATACCACAAACTGTTAGTAGGCCTATTTTGAGCCCCTCTTCAACATTGAAGAAGGGATCCATCATGTTTGGTGGCTCTAGCATGCACTTCCTTTGAAATCCTTCAATTTTACCGTAAAATTGCATGAGTTAATTAGCCTATTTGTGATCTGAGTTGAAGTATGAAACCTACTGATATTGTGCTCATTTTGAGCCCCTATTCAACATTGAAGAAGGGCTCAACCATGTTTTCCTCCTCTATCATACACTTGCTTTGAATCCATGTTCTATGCCTATCTTGCATGCTTTGTTAGACTATTTTGGCTTCTGTTTTTGGCCTTCATCAGGCCTTTAAGGAGTCTTATTTTGGTCCATAAATCATGCTTTGTGAAGGGTCTTAAGCCATTTGGTAATTGGTTTTAGTACTTGCTTTGAAATTCTTCAAATTTACCGTAAAATTGCATGTTTGTTTAGGCCATTCTAGCTTATGTTTCTGACCTTCATCAGGCTTGTGAAGTGTCTTATTTTGGTCTATTCTTCAAGTTTTATTAAGGGCCTTAAGTTGTTTGGTCATTTCTTATGATACCTTTCTTTATAAACCTCTTTTGACCCTTATTTTGCATGCTATGTATTGTATATCTACACACTGAATTTGGGGATCTCATCTTCTGTAAAAATGCATATTTTTAGTCCCTCTCTAATATTTTAGAACCTTTTTTTTGGGTTTGAGCATTGTAGATACCACTTGCTTTGTAAATCCTCTCTTTTTCCGTATTCTTGCAAGCTATTGTTGTCATATCTATGCTTACAATTTGGCCATGTTTTGTACTGGAAAAATGCTATTTTTGGGGCTGCCTTGCTACTGTTTTTGCTTTCATATGTCGATTTTGCATGTTTAGCATAGCCAGAGGCCATTTGAACACCTAGAACTACATTTCGGGATGATTTCATGTGTTAATTGTCATTTCGCATCATTTCGGGGCTGTTTTCCCCTTCATTTAGCTGCTGAAATTTGGTTTGCATGCTTGCATCTCATTCTCCATGCCATTTCATGCCTTAGTGCATTACCTCGGTTTGCGTGCCCGTGTGCACGCACTTCGAGGCACTCTGTTTTCATCCGACGGCAGCTTATGTGAGTGCGGCTGAGGTCCTCTCATGTTGGCGTAAGCCCAATTTGCATTCCGTATGCCATTTCATTCCATTTTGTCATCGCCTCGGTTTGCGTGCCTGTGGGCGCGCATTTCGAGGCACTTCGGTTGTATCCGATTTTCTCATTCCATCATCGCCTCGGTTTGCGTGCCTGTGGGCGCGCATTTCGAGGCACTTCGGTTTTATCCGATTTCTCATTTCGCATCATCGCCTCGGTTTGCGTGCCTGTAGGTGCGCATTTCGAGGCACTTCGATTGTATCCGATTCCCATTTCGAGGCACTCTGTTTTATCCGCTTTACATTTCATGCCATCGCCTCGGTTTGCGTGTCCGCGGGCACGCATTTCGAGGCATCTCATTTTTATCATTTCGGCATCCCATGTGAGTGCGGCTGAGGCCCTCTCATGTTGGTATAAGCCCAATTTGCATTTCGCATGTCATTCCGCATCGCCTCGGTTTGCGTCTGCAGTACACATTTCGGCGACTTTTTTTTTTTTATCTTTTTTATCCGACGGCTTATGTGAGTGTGAGGCTCTCTCATGTTAGTGTAAGCCCAATTTGCATTTTACATCTCGCTTCCATGTCATTTCATGCCTTAGTGCATTTCCTCGGTTATGCGTCTGCAGCACGATTTCGAGGCATCTCCTTTTATCATTGTGGCAGCCTATGTGAGTGCGGCCGAGGCTCTCTCATGTTGGCGTAAGCCCATCACTGCATTCCATATGCTATTTTATGCATTCCTCGGTTTGCGTGTCCGCGGGCACGCATTTCGAGGCAGCTTTTTTTTTTTTTACCCGACGGCAGCCTATGTGAGTGCGGCTGAGGCTCTCTCATGTTGGCGTAAGCCCATCATTGCATTCCGTATGCCATTTCACATCATCGCCTCGGTTTGCGTGCCTGTGTGCACGCATTTTGAGGCACTTCGGTTTTATCCGATTTGCATTTCACATCATCGCCTCGGTTTGCGTGCCTGTGTGCACGCATTTTGAGGCACTTCGGTTTTATCCAATTTCCATTTCATCATTGCCTCGGTTTGCGTGCCTGTGGGCACGCATTTCGAGGCACTTCGGTTTTATCCAATTTTCATCTTACGGCCTCTTATGTGAGTGCGGCTGAGGCTCTCTCATGTTAGTGTAAGTCCAATTTGCATTCTGTATGCCATTTCATGCTTGTATGTCACCGCCTCGGTTTGCGTGCCCGTGGGCACGCATTTCGAGACATCTCGTTTTCATAACATTGTGCATACTAGGTTGTATCTTAGATTACATTCATGCATTACCTCGGTTTGTGTGCCCGTGTGCACGCATTTCGAGGTTACTCACTTTCATGGCATTGTGCATGCTATATCACATGTTAGCTGCATTTCACGCATATCATGCATATTGCACGGGAAACGAGGAACGTTCCGCACTCCGAGTGACGGAACGTGTCTCAATTCCTAAGTCACCGACACTCCGGGTTATCCATGATGGAGTTAAGTTTTGTTATAACATGCATCCGCATTCATCCCTATATTGAGTTGTGCAATCCGGTTCCTCGGCCATCATGCATCGATATACGTGATTGATGGCACGAGGATCGAGGCATGCATATATTCGTGAAATACATTGCTATGCCCTTTTCCTGCTCTCTGTTACAGCAAAACCGAGGATCAACGACTTTTCGGAGTCCGGCGCGCATTTCGAGAAATACTGCAAACAGAGGCTAATTGGGGCATCCCAGTGGATTTCCGCGCCAGGCAGCCCAACATACAACATGCATTAAAAGCAAGGCATCCCTGGCTTGCATGCCAGTTTTTACCGCTTTCCTAGTTTAATTTGTTAATCTGTATTATTCTTTCATTTTCGGACTGTATTATTATTTTATTCGGACCCTCTGCGCGAGGGCATAATTGTAATAAGGGTGTGTGAGTGTGATGTATGTCTTCCAACCCCCATTTCTTTCTCCCTTTTATTTACCCGCTTACGATGGTTTGATATATGGCATATTTCAATTAGCATACAGCATGACAGCATGTTTGCATCATTCATCTGTTTTGCACGCACCGGGCTCGGCGCATCATACAAACTGCATCTATATTTCAATTCCAAGTTGAGTACTTGATAGCTGTTGCATCTCATATGCCATGTTTAGAATAGCCGAGCCTGCTATAGTTTGCATCTTTGCATGTGTTGCATTAAGCATTCTGTATACTTAGGATCCATGCATGGATTTCTAATCAGTTTCCTATTTTGGCTCGGAGTACTCTGTAAGTTTTTATGCTTTAGCATCCTTGCATGCATGTGAGTGTTGCCATGATAGCATGCTTGCCATGAGGCTAACTGCTTATGTGATATAACTGCCTTGAATGCCTGTGGGTGGAGGTTGAGTTATTTGAATTGGGACAATGCATTGACTGTTTGTTTTAAGCCCACTAGATAGTGGCAAAATTATGTTTTCTAAGCCCACCCGAGGGTGGCAAATCCAAGATTTTAGCCTCTGCTGCAGCACCTTCACACCATTTTCAAACAAACAAACATGAAATGTTTTGTTCCAATTCAGACGCCCGATCTATACTTGTTTCATGAGCATCACATAGTAACCTAGGCTAATAACCTAATAAGAACTCACAAAGTTTTCAAAAACAGATATCATGGTTAGTAGAGGCGGTCTTTCACCGGGCGGCGGGGTGCTCACGATGTGACCTTCCTAATCGTATCCAAGTTCCGAGCCAACTTTGGTGATGACGGACACGTGGCCTTTGGCACCGAGTCGGGGTTTCCTAAATTTCCCATTTTAAAAATATTTAGGTGGCGACTCATATCGCGCAGTCCATGTTTGGCACTTCTTTCAAAAAAATATGTTTTTCTCAAAAACGATTTGCCAGAGTTGGACTCTTTGGTTCAGATTTAGAACCGGAACAAAATCGAGTCCGAATCAGCGAGGTCCCTCATGCGTTATTCTGATTCTGGCGACTCATTGGGATTTAGAGAACTTGACTCGAACTCGTGATATCTGGTTTTGACTACATTTGTGTTTCTTTGCATTGCATTTGCATTAGTGCGCCTAGGACACCGTGTTTGCCATATGCAATTCCGAACGGTTCTTGGGAGGCTTGTCTTGTCAAGTCATGTCCATAAGGTTGACGGGCTCGCTCTAACAAGATGGGAACACAAACCCCGCTTTACCGGGGCACCCTTTTTGACCATTCGACCTAGTGCATATTCGGATCCATAGTGACCATTCCAAACTAGGACAGGTTGCTTACCCGTTTATAGGTTGTTTGAAGCCGCTGCGTGCGTAGTGAAACCCTAGCTCCTGACAAAATAGGACAGGGAAACCCTACCCCAACATAGGGGTGTTTTGGCTCTCACTTATCTGTTATGTGCTTGTTAGAGTGTGCCTCTACAGGGAATGCATGTATCAGTTTACAAGTTTGAGCATCAGGCCCGCGGGCACCAATTCAGTATTTTGGGTATCAGGCCTGCGGGCATCAGTATTTGGTGGAATCAGTTTTACCTGAGGGTATCAGCTTACAGGCAGAATTTTGGGGCAGAATTCAGTAGAGAGCACACTCATTCGATTTTGTTCGTATCTGTTCTGGTGAAATTGGGCTGAGATGCTGTCCGTTTTCTCTTTTGCTAGGGGTAGTCCTGGAACCATAGCTTCAGAAGGCTCCACTATTCCCCAGGTACATTGGACTAGTGTTGATAGACTTTGTTAGGTCAGAGATTCAATTCAAGGGCAACCAGTGTTCTATCGCTGAGGCAAGGCAAAGAAAGGCCAATCAGAGCTCACCGGTTCATCTGATCCGTCAGTCACCAGTCACATCATTTTTGTTCATCATCAGTAGACCCGTGATGGCACAAGGTTCGGAA
This sequence comes from Camellia lanceoleosa, assembly GCA_025200525.1. NCBI lineage: Eukaryota > Viridiplantae > Streptophyta > Magnoliopsida > Ericales > Theaceae > Camellia > Camellia lanceoleosa. The sequence continues at coordinate 127,457,103 of CM045760.1, read as the reverse complement.
GAATTTGTGGCTATGATAGCAGTGTTAAATCAGGGAATTGCAATGCAGGATGAGACCAATCAAACGCATACGCCCATCTGGGTATTATCGCCAAATTTCGGGACCCCAAATTAACTTTGACCCACTTTTGCCAGCTGAAGATTCGCAGGGCCTTTCCAAACCTGCTAAAATCAACATAGTCGCCATAGCCGACCCTTTTGCCAGGGCCAGCCTACAAATAGCCAGTCCAGCCCGAGCTCAGGGTAGATTTTTCACTCCCCTCCATATGAGCCTAACCAACGCATTCAAAGTCCTGATGGAAAGAGGGCATCTCAAACCCCTTAATCCTCAACCTTTGCCAAATCCATTCCCTGCCAAACACAACCCCAACAAATATTGTGTATATCATCAACAGCGCGGCCATGGTACCGATGGTTGCTACCGCCTTCGTCACGAGATCCAGAATCTCATTGACAACTGGACAATAGCCCCATTTCAAAACCCCAAGGGCCAAGTACCTCATCCACATCCCAACCTCAGCCATACACTGCCACCCACCTACAACCCCAGTATATACCCCCCGACCCATATACTCAAGCCCGAGATGTTTATCCCGGAAAGGATGGGCTTAATCACGATGGATGCACTTGAAACCCAATCATCTCAAACCCATGAACCCACTACTTCCGAGCTGATGAGGATGATTGAAGATCTTCAGAGAACAGTGGCGGATTTAGCCTTTGGAGTTTTGGCTCCATCATCAACCACATCGCCTACCAGGGAGTTCATGTCAAAAGGCTCCCTAAGCTTGGGACGGGCTACATCTGAGGAAGGCCAATCCCTTGGTAAAGTGGAGGCGAGTGGAAAGAACAAGGTAGGGGTAGGCATGGATCCCCATGAGCATCTTCTGTTGGCTGTTGAGGCTTTGAAAGCCGAGGGACTGAACAAAGAACAAGTACTCGCAGTTGCTGCAAAAACTGTGGACGACACTTTTGCCACTCAAGTTGGGGGCAGTTTGAATCGAGAGGCAAGCCGGGAGAAGGGCCGTTATACCAGAGGCAATCCTATTAGCTCTAATCCCGTGCTTAGAAGAGATCAGCAAGCCGGCGGCCACAATCTCTCTGTTGGTGCGTCCAGCAAAAATCCACAAACCCAGAAGTACCAACCCCGAGGTCGGAGGGTCTTCCACGCCCTTCACATGCCTTTGTCCAAAGCTTTCAGAATCCTTGTAGGACAAGGCCATCTCAAACCCCTTGAGCCTCGGCCTCTCCCGAACCCTCTTCCGGCTACACATGATGATACCCAAGATCGCTGCGTACCATCAAGAAATGCCATACTACCGACGACTGCTTCCGTCTTCGCCATGAAGTACAGGATCTATTTGACAACGGGGTTGTCCTCCCGTCAAGCTCTGCAAAGTCTATCAGCACAGGATCGGTGAACTTAAGGGATAATGTTATGTGATTAGGGGGATGAACCATTTGCGGGCGGCACTCAAATTACTCCAGCTGTGGTGGATGGCATGCACTGTTTTGAGCATTTGTGAATGCTGGTTTTTGTGCTTTCTGACTTGGGTATTGGGTCAGTCTTGTTGTTTTGTTTCGAGTTCTTCTTTTGTTTTGAGTCAGTCTCTTTTGTTTTGGGTCTGTCTTGTTGTATCGAGTCAGTCCTGTTGTATAGGAGTCGGGTGATTCCGGGGGTGTTACCTCGGATGTCACCATTTTGTTTTGTGTTTGTCTTTTCGTTTTGTTTTGAGTCTGTTTCTGTTAGGGAGCCAGTTGTGCCAACAGATTTTGAATGAAACAGCAGTGATTTCCATACTCTCGCACTTGTTTCTGCCGTGTGCTAGTTGTGCCGGGATTTGAATGAAATGGCAGTGCATTCCACCTGCTCTCTTGTACCCTGAAGTCACTGTAATGACCTGAGTTTCTCAAAACTTTTTGAACACTACGGTGAAAACAAAGAGGGAGGAATTCCTCAGGATTTGCAAAAATTTGATCAAAATGAGAGAAAGAGAGGCATGCTAAGCCCTTAATGAATGAAATCATGCTTGTTAGCATGAGTACTGAGAAGGACCCTGGCTTGATCCAGACTGGTTTCACACTATCTTCAGCGCGAGCGATTTGTCGCTTTCTTAAAAAATTTCAAAAACAAAATGTTTTGCGCAGTCCTGCGAAGACATGTGTGGAATCGCTCTTGAGATTGTGCAGCTTAGGATCGCTCTCGGCCTCGAGACTCAACCCCTTTGCTTCCAAACCTTGAACTTGAATTCAGAATGTTCAACGGTCAACCACAATGTAAGGCCTGTGTGGCTAGATTTGAAGCAGCCCTCGAACATGAGGCACCAAAGTCAGATCAAGAAGGTCAGACCTCATCAGAAGAAGCTTGCAAAGCTAGATCAGAAGCACCCCTTGAACTAGGGGCAAAAAATGTCCGATGTGCTCGAAGAGCCAAAGGTGGATCTTCAAGAATCAATACATGACCACTCTCTTGGATACAGAGGGCTCCAATCTCAAAACCATTTGGCATGGACTTGTTACACTTTTACCCTTCGAGAGGCTCGCTGGGCCGAAAACCCGGAAGGGCGACCCAGGCAAAAGTTAGAGCGAAGAAAAGAACGAAAAAAAGGAAAAAAGAGAAAAAATGCAAAGAATGAAAAAGAAAAAACAAAAAAGAAGAAGAGAAAGGAATGAAAAGAATGGAAAAAGAGAAAAGAAAGAAAAACAAAGCTCGCAAGGTCGAAAACCTGCAACAGGCGCCTTGGCAAAAGTTAGAGCATAAAAAGGAGAGGTTAAATACCCGAGTGTACCTTAACCCCGAACTACGTAAGGCTTGATTCCCATCTTTGGGATACGTAGGCAACTTCATTCTGAAGTCCAGCCATAAACACTTCAAAATCAAGTGTGTCCATGTAATGGTTTTGACCATCCTTGCCTCCTCTGTATCCGAGGGTTCGATTGCAATCATCGCTCTGAGGACTGACTACAATGCGCTGCGGTATCATCCAAACAAGGGGCAACTTTCTGTTGCCATTCAGTATGCTGCAGTGCCATTCAGACAAGGGGCAACTTTCTGTTGCCATTCAATGCGCCGCGGTGCCATTCAAACAAGGGGCAACTTTCCGTTGCCATGCAGCTCCCCTCCAGCAAGGGGCAATTTTCCTTCGAATCTGAGGTTGTGCATCTCAGGAGTAAGTTTCATGCTCGTTGAGCAAGTGGCCGTGTGCAAAAATATTTTTTGAGAATTTTTACTGAGGTTGACTATTTTCTCGAAAATTGTTCCATCTTTTCCAAAAACTGGACCATTTCTTGGACCCAAAAAAGGAAAATTTTCAGTGCTCATAGCCTGACTTGCGTGATTTTAAATCAAAAATCGAACAAGCATGTTAATCTAATTCTCATTTTGGTCAAAATTGTTTTAGTAGAAGGCAAAAATAAAAAATGGTCAAAATGATGAACTAGGGGCACAGTTGAGTCAGGTGTTCTGTCTTTTTCCCGTTATCAATACATTTGCCAAGAAGGGCACTCTACATGCCAAGGAAAGGGCACAATTGAAGCTAACAACAAAAGGCTGAAAGCTCTCTCACCTCCTCCGAGCAACGAGGTATCGAGCCAAGTACGAAGCACGAACTGGAATGGGGCAAGATATTCCACTCCATCATCTGGACAGATCTTATCACATCCAGACTCCCCAGCAGGGCATCATCGATCGGTGTCAGCTGCAGATTCGCTACACACTCATTTGTAGCATAACCCCTCTGTGGGAGGAATTCACTAGCTGCATGCAGAAGAAGAAGGATCTAGCTGAATGCTAGAGGCCCGAGCCCACAACTTGCCGTTTATCCATCAACCACCCAGGGGAAGGATGAAAAATGAGAGATTGAAGAATAGAGAGATGTGCGATGAGAGAAAAAGTGAGAAAAGGGCTTTTTCAGAAAAACAGAGCTTGAGGGCCGAGTGATGTGAGAATCACAAATAAGAAAGGATGGAAAACACTACCCGGTGAAACAAGCTCCCTGTGCACGTCTGAGTGTCGTATCTTTTGTTTTATCTCGATTCTTATTTTGAGTCGTTTCGAGTGTTACTCGATGTGTCTAGGTTGTGTGCCTTTTATTTCCTTGTTGAGTCGTAGTGTGCTGTATTCAGTCGTAGGCTCAATACCCAGTTGAGAACTTATGCTCACTCTCAATTTCAAAAAATCGTTTTGTGCTCCGAGTGCCGTGTCGTTCTCCACATTTGTGCAGAATAGAATTTGTTCTTTCATAAAACTGCAGGGTTCAACCCAGGTCATGTGAGAACAGTGAAACCAGGACCTATCTGAAGCTATGAGTTTGGTGCAAAGCAAAAAGCAAAAGAGGAAAATGTCGGGCATCGAGTTTTGTTCCAACTTGATAAATTCGAGATTGCATCCGTGTGTACCTCTTGTGTCTTGCCAATGTTCAAGTATGAGTGTGCCTCTACCTCAAGCTCAAGATCAAGTCTACTTCAAGCGAATGGCGATCGAGTGCTCTCCACAGTACCATTCCCTACCAGAGGCATCTTGGCCATGTTTGCGATGAGTTCCTAGGAGACCAACTGCGACGGTGGAAATTAGAGTTCGAATGGCCGTGGCCTAGAACGCAAAGGTTCGGGATTTCCGAGACTAAAGTCTGGTTTAAATACCCAGAGGCGCGCCCTCGGCTTGAAATCTGTATGGAAGCCCCATAGGTTGAGATAGCATGTATGCACCTCAATTCTGGATACTGAACCAACCTAGTCTGTCACCCCGTTGGAAAATAGGGAAAGTTGTGAGTATGATCAGGAAGACAAGCGGCAGCTGTGGCTCCCACATGCAGATATTGTTACTTGTTAGCGTTCCAGAGCCTTTGTGCTGTGTGTTCAAGGTAAAGTGTTCGAAGAGCACGAGGGGAGATCCCCATCAGAGTAGAGCGGCTCACCGCCACTTACCTCATGAGGTGCTTTCTAAAGCGCCGTTTTGTCCATTTATTGCTTTCCTTAAGCATCGTGCATTGTAATGCATTATACCTGTCAAGTTTCTTTCTCAGTCATGCACGATATTGTATGTACGATTCATTCAAACAAGTTCCGTTTGAGATCATTCACTCAGTGTATCAATCACACTTCATTCATTTTGTGTATCTATCACACACATATTCACTTAGTGCATCTATCACACTTCGTGTTCACCATTTTTGTGTATCTATCACACATATTCTCACATAGTGCATCTATCACACTTTGTGTTCACTTCTAGCATATCCATCATACTTGTTCACTAAGTGCATCCGTCACACTTTGTGTTCACCTATTGTGTATCCATCACACTTATTCACTAAGTGCATCTATCACACCTTGTGCTTGCCTATTGTGTATCCATCACACTTTGCTCACTTTACCCTTTGTATATCAATTACACCTTGCTCAAATAGTGTATCTATCACACACTCGCTTTGCCTACTTTGTGTATCGATCACACACACTCACACCTTTGTTTCCCAGGTTAAAACCTTCCCTCTCTCCGTATGAAATACGTTGAGATACGCTTGTTGGTTACACCTTTGTTTCCCCGGTTAAAACCTTCCCTCTCTCCGTATGAAATACGTTGAGATACGCTTGTTGGTTACACCTTTGTTTCCCCGGTTAAAACCTTCCCTCTCTCCGTATGAAATACGTTGAGATACGCTTGTTGGTTACACCTTTGTTTCCCCGGTTAAAACCTTCCCTCTCTCCGTATGAAATACGTTGAGATACGCTTGTTGGTTACACCTTTGTTTCCCCGGTTAAAACCTTTCCTCTCTCCGTATGAAATACGTTGAGATACGCCTGTTGGTTACACCATTGTTTACCCGGTTAAAACCTTCCCTCTCTCCGTATGAAATACGTTGAGATACGCTTGTTGGTTACACCATTGTTTACCCGGTTAAAACCTTCCCTCTCTCCGTATGAAATACGTTGAGATACGCCTGTTGGTTACACCATTGTTTCCCCGGTTAAAACCTTCCCTCTCTCCGTATGAAACACGTTGAGATACGCCTGTTGGTTACACCATTGTTTACCCGGTTTCTACCTTTTCCTCTCTTGCGTGTGATACGCTGAGAGACGACCCTCTCCTTTCTCGCGTGTGATACGCTGAGAGATGATCTTCCCCTTCTCTTGCGTGTGATACGCTGAGAAATTTACCTTTCCTCTCTTGCATGTGATATGCTGAGAGGTTTTCTCTTACGTGTGATACGTTGAGAAATTTACCTTTCTTCTCTTGCGTGTGATACGCTGAGAAAGTTACCTTTCCTCTCTTGCGTGTGATACGCTGAGAGGTTTACCTTCTTTCCTCCTGTGTGCGTCGTAGAGATGTTGTGTGAGACTCGGTACTCTCGGTAGTCACTTTTACCCTTCCCTGCGTGAGACGCAATGAGAATTGCATTTTTTTTTCTTACATCCTTTCTGCATGAGATGTAGTTTGGCTCGAGTTTACTTGCTTGCCTAGCATTCGCTTAAAATGTTGCATTTATTTCGCATATTTGTTTCATTACAGTGCATTGCATGAATCCTCAATTTTCAAACCGCTTTATGGTGTAAGTCCAATCTTCAAACCGGCCACAGGCGAGTATAAGTCCAATCGTCAAACCGGCTTCACAGAGCATATTAGTCCAATTATCAAAATCTTCCGATATCTTTTGCATTTTGCCCTCGTCATGGCACGCTCATGAGCACACATATCTTTGTTTATTTTGTATGATTGTCTAAGTCTTCGGCCTTGTCAAAAATGGGTCGTCTCTGGGCTTTGACATTCACTCGCCACTTGACTTCCGAGTTCACAAAGAGGGCAATCAGAGACACCCCATTTTTGACCGACCTTAAGACTCAGACGTCACCGGTTGAGCGCTCGGTGATATTGCATGTCGTGCTCGTTCAGAAGTCTCAGAGTCGCGGCCGTGCGCCATGCCTCCGGGCTTTCGAACTCTCTTCTGTGCCTTGTCTCGGTTTGCGAACCAGACTCGGTTTTCTCTGTTTTCTTTCCTGAGGGAAAGGAGTGGTCCCGTAGACTATCTCCTGGTGGCCGTGAGCTACTTTTTGTGGCCGTAGGCCATTTTGCCCATTTCGGAGCCCGGTTTGCTGCCACGGCCGTGTGCCTCGGTTCGGGACCGCCCAACCATCTCCGATTTCTCCGGTTTTTGGCAAGTGCCTCTGTTTTGTCATTTCAAGGAACACTGGGGCCCCTGATGCCCACTTCGTGGCCGTATGCCACTTCCGGTGCCTGCAGCCGGTTTTCGGGACCCCGAACTGCGCGGTTTTGGTCCCGAGCATTCATTTCGCATCGGTTTTCTCCGGTTTTTGGCAGAGACCTCTGTTTTGTCATTTCAAGGAACACTGGGGCCTGATGCCCACGTGGTCAGATGCCACTTCCGGTGCTCAGCCATTGGGACCCCGAATCGCGGCTTAGCCCCGAGCATTCATTTCGATCGATTTCTCCGATTTTTGGCGAGAACCTCTGTTTTGTCATTCCGACGGACACTGGGTCGCAGATACCCACTTCTTTGAACACCACTTCGCACTGCAGCCCATTTTGATCCCACCGTGCGGTTTTGGCCCCGGCGTTCATTTCTCATTAGTTTTTGTTCAAATTTGGCGGTACCTGCTTCAACACCGAAGATCATCGGGGGTGGGAGGCCAGCAATTATCCCAGATAGCGGGCCAGCTTCTCGCCTGCTTTTGCTCACTTCCGGGCCAATGTTGAACACCCTGGGGATATTTTCTTCCAACCAAAGCTACATATTTGTGATGAGGGGACATGGGAGGACCCTAAAAATGTATGGTCGGCCAGCAATTTTGATTTTCATTTTTGAGCCTCTCCTTCAAATCCAATGTTGTGACTCCTGCTTCAGTGTTGCCAATTTTCAACCTTGGAACCTTGTTCTACACACATGGGAGGAACCTAAGGTGCTATGGCCGGCCATTAATTCAACACTTTTTTTTTTTTCCATGGCCGGCCGGCCAATAGAGGTGGCTGGCCGACCAGGTGGGGTGGCCGGCCGGCCACCTTCCAGAATCCACTGCCGGCTTTACGCTTCAAATCTTTCCAATGTCCAGATATTTTTTTGAAATATCTCCCCCATCCGGGGGATATTTTGGGAGGGAAATCTTGCCTCAATTTCCCTCCCCTTTTACATCTTTTTGTGCCTATTTAAAGGGCTGGACAGCCCCTTTGCTAGGGTTGGAAGATTTGACCTCAAGACTTCATCTCCCATAACCTCCATCTTCACCTCCAAAATCCTTAAAAACTTCAAGCTTCCTAGCTAAGTCCTTCACCAACCCTAAGCTCCACCATCCCCATTCAATTTCCAGCAGCAAAAAGGGGTTCTTCAGAGGTCTAGGAGCAACTTTCATCAAGGAAAGAGGAAGCAAAAGTGTAGTCTTCAAGGGTAAGTCTCAAATTCCTTTTTTTTGGCTTAATTTTCCATCAATTTTGTACCCTATTTGCTCACTGTTTTGAGCTCTGACCACTACTGAAAGTGGTCTTATTTTGAGCTATTCTAGATGTTTGTTTGAGGGCTCAACCCTGTTTGAGCCCTCTATCATATACTTCCTTCAATATCACTCTTTAGGCCATTAATTTGCATGCGTTGTTTGGCTTTTGAGTGATCTGATTTCGAGCATACCACAAACTGTTAGTAGGCCTATTTTGAGCCCCTCTTCAACATTGAAGAAGGGATCCATCATGTTTGGTGGCTCTAGCATGCACTTCCTTTGAAATCCTTCAATTTTACCGTAAAATTGCATGAGTTAATTAGCCTATTTGTGATCTGATTTGAAGTATGAAACCTACTGATATTGTGCTCATTTTGAGCCCCTCTTCAACATTGAAGAAGGGCTCAACCATGTTTTCCTCCTCTATCATACACTTGCTTTGAATCCATGTTCTATGCCTATCTTGCATGCTTTGTTAGACTATTTTGGCTTCTGTTTTTGGCCTTCATCAGGCCTTGAAGGAGTCTTATTTTGGTCCATAAATCATGCTTTGTGAAGGGTCTTAAGCCATTTGGTAATTGGTTTTAGTACTTGCTTTGAAATTCTTCAAATTTACCGTAAAATTGCATGTTTGTTTAGGCCATTCTAGCTTCTGTTTCTGACCTTCATCAGGCTTGTGAAGTGTCTTATTTTGGTCTATTCTTCAAGTTTTATTAAGGGCCTTAAGTTGTTTGGTCATTTCTTATGATACCTTTCTTTATAAACCTCTTTTGACCCTTATTTTGCATGCTATGTATTGTATATCTACACACTGAATTTGGGGATCTCATCTTCTGTAAAAATGCATATTTTTAGTCCCTCTCTAATATTGTAGAACTGTTTTTTTGGGTTTGAGCATTGTAGATACCACTTGCTTTGTAAATCCTCTCTTTTTCCGTATTCTTGCAAGCTATTGTTGTCATATCTATGCTTACAATTTGGCCATGTTTTGTACTGGAAAAATGCTATTTTTGGGGCTGCCTTGCTACTGTTTTTGCTGTCATATGTCGATTTTGCATGTTTAGCATAGCCGTAGGCCATTTCGGGCACCTAGAACTACATTTCGGGATGATTTCATGTGTTAATTGTCATTTCGCATCATTTTCGGGGCTGTTTTCCCCTTCATTTAGCTGCTGAAATTTGGTTTGCATGCTTGCATCTCATTCTCCATGCCATTTCATGCCTTAGTGCATTACCTCGGTTTGCGTGCCCGTGTGTACGCACTTCGAGACACTCTGTTTTCATCCGACGGCAGCTTATGTGAGTGCGGCTGAGGTCCTCTCATGTTGGCGTAAGCCCAATTTGCATTTCGTATGCCATTTCATTCCATTTTGTCATCGCCTCGGTTTGCGTGCCTGTGGGCGCGCATTTCGAGGCACTTCGGTTGTATCCGATTCCCTCATTCCATCATCGCCTCGGTTTGCGTGCCTGTTGGCGCGCATTTCGAGGCACTTCGGTTTTATCCGATTTCTCATTTCGCATCATCGCCTCGGTTTGCGTGCCTGTAGGTGCGCATTTCGAGGCACTTCGATTGTATCCGATTCCCATTTCGAGGCACTCTGTTTTATCCGCTTTACATTTCATGCCATCGCCTCGGTTTGCGTGTCCACGGGTACGCATTTCGAGGCATCTCATTTTTATCATTTCGGCATCCCATGTGAGTGCGGCTGAGGCCCTCTCATGTTGGTATAAGCCCAATTTGCATTTCGCATGTCATTCAAGATCGCCTCGGTTTATGCGTGCGTGTGCACACATTTCGATTTTTTTTTTTAATCTTTTTTTATCCGACGGCAGCTTATGTGAGTGCGGCTGAGGCTCTCTCATGTTAGTGTAAGCCCAATTTGCATTTTACATCTCGTTTCCATGTCATTTCATGCCTTAGTGCATTTCCTCGGTTTGCGTGCCCGTGTGCACGCATTTCGAGGCATCTCCTTTTATCATTATAGCAGCCTATGTGAGTGCGGCCGAGGCTCTCTCATGTTGGCGTAAGCCCATCACTGCATTCCATATGCTATTTTATGCATTCCTCGGTTTGCGTGTCCGCGGGCACGCATTTCGAGGCAGCTTTTTTTTTTTTACCCGACGGCAGCCTATGTGAGTGCGGCTGAGGCTCTCTCATGTTGGCGTAAGCCCATCATTGCATTCCGTATACCATTTCACATCATCGCCTCGGTTTGCGTGCCTGTGTGCACGCATTTCGAGGCACTTCGGTTTTATCCGATTTGCATTTCACATCATCGCCTCGGTTTGCGTGCCTGTGTGCACGCATTTCGAGGCACTTCGGTTTTATCCGATTTCTATTTCATCATTGCCTCGGTTTGCGTGCCTGTGGGCACGCATTTCGAGGCACTTCGGTTTTATCCAATTTTCATCTTACGGCCTCTTATGTGAGTGCGGCTGAGGCTCTCTCATGTTAGTGTAACTCCAATTTGCATTCTGTATGCCATTTCATGCCTGTATGTCACCGCCTCGGTTTGCGTGCCCGTGGGTACGCATTTCGATACATCTCGTTTTCATAACATTGTGCATACTAGGTTGTATCTTAGATTACATTCATGCATTACCTCGGTTTGCGTGCCCGTGTGCACGCATTTCGAGGTTACTCACTTTCATGGCATTGTGCATGCTATATCACATGTTAGCTGCATTTCACGCATATCATGCATATTGCACGGGAAACGAGGAACGTTCCGCACTCCGAGTGACGGAACGTGTCTCAATTCCTAAGTCACCGACACTCCGGGTTATCCATGATGGAGTTAAGTTTTGTTATAACATGCATCCGCATTCATCCCTATATTGAGTTGTGCAATCCGGTTCCTCGGCCATCATGCATCGATATGCGTGATTGATGGCACGAGGATCGAGGCATGCATATATTCGTGAAATACATTGCTATGCCCTTTTCCTGCTCTCTGTTACAGCAAAACCGAGGATCAACGACTTTTCGGAGTCCGGCGCGCATTTCGAGAAATACTGCAAACAGAGGCTAATTTAGGGCAGCCTCGAAGTGCCTTGCTGCTTTGTCGTTCCTCTTCATTTTGACAAGTTATTCTGCAATAAGAACAAGTAATCATCTTTAGTCATAAACTAGACAATAATTCTAAGTACAATAACCACATTTGATAGAAGTAGCTAACAACAATTACAACAATAAATTACAAGTTCAAGAAAAGATACCTTCCTTTTCCATTTTTTCACTTTTAGTGATTTTTTTTTTTAATTGTCAAATTTTTTGTTTTGTTTTTCTCTCTTCTTCTTTTTTTTGTTTTGTTTTGTTTTGTTTTGTTTTAAGCATATAGACCCTAGATTTTTTTATATTTTATTTTGCTCACCAATAAAGATTTTGGTATTGATCCTGAGGTTCCGCATTCGAGTCTTAGCCTTCTAGGTGTCAGCACTATTGATTAGTAAGACGTGTTTTCTAGGCTTGGGTGAACTATACCTAGTAGTTGGATAGTATGAGTGTAAATCACCACCATTGTGCGAATTCATGACTTAGATAAAGAGCTTGTTTTTGATAATCTAAACCTATTGTGTATTTTGGTCCTCACCAATCATGAAGAGCCACCTCTACAATGTGGGCTCGAGGTGGCTTAAGGTCCCACATTTGTTGGGATCCATCTCCTTAGGAATCAGCAAATGTGGGAGCTTAGGTCTACATTTGGTTTAAAAAAGCTCACTATAAGCCTCTCTCTTTTTTTTTTTTTTTCTTTTTTTTTTGTGACAAATATTGATTTTACTTATTTTTAGTGTTTTTTTGGGAAAAAAATATCCCATTCTTGAAAATAATTTTTTAGAACCATATAGTTAAATAAAAGACGACTTTTTCCAATCTTCAGTGATTTCTTTTTAATAAAAAAATTGTGTCAAAAAATATATGTTTTTAGATTTTTTTAGACTAAGCAATCTTGAAAATTAAAACAAATGTTGAAATTACCAAAGTAAAGCCAAAAGAAAAAAAAGTGGCTTATAGCTAGCGGGCATCATATTAGAGAGATTAGGGGAGAAAGAATTTTACTTTTTATGAAGACTTTGAGCACACGTCCAGTTTCCTGCGGTAAAAGCTTCGTGGTACATGCGACACTTAATCATTGTCAGGGGGTGGAAACGTCGTTCTTTTCCGCACAAGCAACTCATGAACTCATCGTGATGAACAGCTTGACGAGGCTGAAGGAACCCTTCAACCTCTCTAGGTTGATGTCTGTAATAGTACTTGAGTAGAGGTGTGTTCCTCAATGGAACCCTCTTTCCATCTTTAATCACACAAATTTGGCTCTTCTAGTTGTTTATTTGTCTCCTTTGAGAATGTATGAGGTATGAACGAGGGGACAAATTGTCTAGACACCAAGAAAAATTTTCTCATCATCAATTTCAAGCATAGAGAATAAAAAGAGTACTTGTCACGCCCCATATTTTATTACTCGGATAACTTTACCAATATTCATTAATTAAGTCCATTTACAAATAACATTTTATCATTGGATGAAATGATGAATAATTAAATATACATATTCCCTCTCATTATACAACAATGACATTTACATACAAATAAAAGAAATGCCCTGAGGCTTACAATAAAAGAGAGGACACTACTCTTCACAAAAAGATAGCACTCAGCCAAACAACAAATGAAGTAATACAATCCATTTCTATATTACACTTATGAAATGGTAAAACCCATTGTTTGGTCTTCAATTCCGAAGCATTCCTGTACACATATGTACAGCAAGTGAGCAAAACTCACCGAACAATAAATGCAACATGGTAAATTTTCACCAATAGCCAAAATAGTTATCTCTAACATATTAATTAAAAGATAACAACATGGGTATATAATCCAACATATAACTATAACTTGGAATCTCCCATGATTCCCAACATTTAGAAACAAATCATATTCCTCATTTTATCAAATATGAACAACTACACTAATTTTCATATCACAATCACGTCCGGTAACCTCTCAAGGTCAATTTCTAACCGTGTCGGTTTTATTCCAACAAATACATTAAGTAAAATAATACCGTTAATGCCCAAGAAAACATCATTTTCTTTCCAAACTCATTCTCCTAGCATTATTCAACTATGACATCCTATATTGATCGAACGTCCCAAAGTTAAACGTAATTTCTTTGTTTCCTTTAAAAATGCTCTTTTGGCCACAAACCGGTAAAATTTCAAAACTAATCTAATCGAAGTTCGTTTTTATTCAAATTAAAAATATAACTCTTTCATAACCTTACAATCATATTCCAAGTTTACACTTTCGCAATTTGGGCATCAACTTTTTATTTTTCTCAAAATTTCTCTTTTAAGCAAATAAAACACAAATTTTCCAAAAATTCTAATTAAATTATATACAACTCTAAACTCCATATAATCAAGCAAAAGTGCATAAATATGTGTAGGAAAAATCTCTACTTAACAATTTACACAATATTCTTCAATATCAATTTATTTTTCTCAAAAATAAATTCTAAAACTCAAGGATGAGATAAATATTTCAACCTTAATTTCTCAAAATAAGTTATCTAACCATAATATGATGTAGATATAATCCATACAACTATTAAATTCTATTTTCGAATTTCTTTTACAAAATTAACAACACCAAATGATTTTTCCAAAATCAATCTCAAAATACCAACATTCTTAACATTTTAACATAATTTTTCTTCCAAAAATTACCAAACAAAAATCTGAAAATATACATATATGCAATACCTCTTATAATGATATATTTTCTCAAAATAATCCCAACATAGCTTTAATGTAAAAATATGAAGAAAGTCCCTACTTCAAATATGAAGAAAAACAAATCTGAAGATGCAAACGTCACCCGATCATGAATCCGAGAACACCATTGCGAAGATTACGACGAGCTCTACAACTTTCATTTACAACACTTTTGCAAAATCTCACTCTATGGACTCCCATTCGAAGCTTAACCATTGAGCAACAATGGAAAAAAAAGAAAAAGGGAGAGAAAGATAGATACACGTCGAGAGAGAGACAAGAGAGCATAACTCTCTGGTCAATTCAACCAAGGAGAAAGAAATGATGAAAAGGAAAGGAAGGGGAAAAAGAAAGAGGAGTGGGGAACAAACCCCATGTGGGTTTGTTTTTTTTCAATGATGGGTTTTTAAAAAAAAAACATAATTTAATTTTTTGTAATAATAACTTAGAATTTTATAATATAAATTATAAAATGATATAATTTTTCTCACCACAAAAATATAACATTTTTGTACACCACAGAATATAATATTTTGCTCATTTCAGAAAACATACATGTTTCATTCTTTATAAAATATATAATTTTTCACCGTATGGTACACACCATAAATTTAACTTTTAAATATTTATTATAACCCTATATAATAAATAATAGCAACTCCCAAGGTGGTTACTACCAATCATATAATTAAAAAGAATCAAACATCCAAAACTCACTTTCAAATTCTGCTGTAAATTAAACTGAACACCAATCAGTCCGTGAATTTTCATAAAATAAATACTCATCAATAAATCTTGAAATTTTTACTTGACGTGCTAGACTCGTATGTGAACAACATACAAAAATTTCATAATTTTCTGAGACCGGTAACTATTTTTTAAAAATACAAAACCTGATTATTTTCGCACAGAATTTACACAGCACTCAAATTCGAAAATTTGCTCAATTAAATTATGGCATTCACATTAAACAACCATAAAAGATGCATTTACTACTAATTATAAAATCATGATTTTAAATAACTAGATATATATCTTGTGTTACTAATTTAAACAAACAAAGACTAAACATGGATGATCACAAGCTTGGAAAGAGAGAAAAGCAAAATGAGAGAGAGATAGAGAGAGAGATCACTTGCTTTCATGATAGCCAAGAACATAGTCAGAGTTGATATGAAGTTTTCCATCAACAAAAACTTTAAGCTTCCTAGTTTGCTTGCTATGGTCTTGACTTTGAATAAACACTTAACTTTAATAAAATTGGCCCTCTTTCAACCTCACTTATATCTCTTAATTCCTCGATTATATATTATTTACTAATAACAATAATAATCTCCATATGTTTATATTTGTTTCCTTTCTTGAATCCCACATTGGAATCTAAAGGAATCTCTACACATTCACTTTGGAGGGAATTCAATATTTCGTTTTCCCTCCATGCACTTGGAATTCAAATTTTTGGCTTGGTTTCCACATTAAAATCTTGAGCAAATGAATGTCCTCTCATCTATTATAAATAGAGGAAGGACTTTCCATATTCATTCAAGTTTCCATTGGAGGTCTTCCTTTGAAGATATCCACCATATGAAACTTCTAGTTCTTTTGATAAATGTATATAATTTATATAAAGCATAAATAAATAAATAAATAAAATCTTCAAATAAACAATTTAAGATTGTTTGAATAATAGACAGTTAAAGATTTCAAATCTGAATGCTAGCCGATTATCAGTTTATGGACGTTGGACCAAGTTTGAACGTTTGAATTTCAGAGAGCGTCTATAAGGAAGGACTTGTCTCTTCTGTGTTGGTTCCTATTCGAGTTCCATAAAAGGAATTCTCTCCAGTAGCCTATAGATACTAGTTGTTTACCTTCTCTGTTTTAGTTTTTGATTTTCAGAGTTAAGGTTATAGTTCAAAAAATAGCTAAGGAATACAGCCTTAGTGTTCTTTTCTGAATATAGGCATTGTATCCTGCATTCCAAGAGCCCTTTTTGTATAATAGAGGGAAAATTACTATCTTAAAGAAAGCATTCTGGATGTGTCTTGCCTCTTTGTTATGTTTTTTCTTGTTTTTTAAATCTAAGTCTTTTTCATGCACAGTTTATTTTTCCTACAACATCTTCATCTCTAAACATGGTCATACCATCACCATATACAACAATATCCATTTATCTTTGCAATTGTGCAATCTCAAAATAATATTAATAACAACAAATACGTTGAGATTATAGAAAAAATAAGTAAAACTCATGTTAACGTCAAGTGACTTGGATCCTAAATAGAAATCTTATTTGGCTTACACACGTACTCGAATATACCTCATTAAAGAAAAACCAAAAATGCATGAACTTTGTTTAAGCCAAAAATAGGAAAATAAAAACCAAAAGGATACGAAATAAATATAAAAAGATTTAGGGTTCATAGCACATTTCAGAGGAACAAGATACGCAACAATAATAGAAAAAAAAATATATAAACATTTAAGTAAATACACAAATGCTCTAATTTGGTGTAATATTACAATTTAAGTTTGTCTTGCTTCAGCAACACAAAGTAAAGTGGCAACCTATTTGTATTATACGTCATACTATGCTCACCTTAAGGGTAGATGGTGAAGAAAAATGTAGTGATCAATTGTTTCATATAAAATTTTTAGAAATAAAGTCTCTGAATATATAGAGCAAAATTTTGACCGTTGGAAATTCAAATTTCAAAAGGGTAACAGTCATATTCAATGACTATACCAATTAATACTACTTTCAAGAAATGAAAAATGAAACTCCTCATTAATGTTTCCTTCTAATTAACAAAAGTTGAAAACAACTATTATTACACAACAACAAAGAGAAGGAAAATGTTCAAGTTTTGGAAATAAATGTTTGGAGACTTGGAAAGCTTTCAAATTTCTTTTACTGTTTTCTTAGCAACCAAACACAAAATGAACTCAATTATTAGACCACAATATTAATTTTGAAATTTAATTTCCAATTCTAAGTTGAACACTACATATTCAATGAGCAAGTGTGCATGTGCATTTGATGTGATCAATATTTACTAAGTGATTGTCTTAAATAATTAGATAATTTTAGTAGAATAAATTAATTGTATTTGATATTATGAAAAAAAGAAAAAAGAAAAAATAATAAAAAACACACATCAATAAAACTCACCTTAAGGTTATATGGTGGAGACAAATCTAAATCAAAAACATAATGATAAATTATTTATATAAAAATGTTAAGAGGAAAGTCTCAGAATATATAGAGAATTTTTACAACTAGAAATTCAAATTTCAAAAGGGCAACAGTCATATTCAATGGCTATAAATACTAATTTTAAACAATGAAAAATGAAACTTCTCATTAATATTTATTTCTAATTAACAAAAGTTGGAAAACATAGATATTACACAACAAGAAAGAAAAGGAAATGAAATGAATATTTGAAGTCTTTGAAAAGATTTCAAATTGCTTTTATTGTTTTCTCAGCAACCAACTACAAAATGAACTAAATTATTAGACAACAATATTAAAACTTTGAAATTTAATTTTTAAGTCTAAGGTGAACACTACGTATGCAATGAGAAAAGGTGCACGTGTATTGTACGTGATCAATATTTAGTCTTATGTAATTAGATAATTTGAATATAAAACTTTATTCTATAAATTGCTAAAAAATAAACTTAAAAAAAAATGCCTCAACTAGTTTGTTAGAGTTTAAAAAAGCACATCTTAAAGTTACATAGTAGAGATAAATGTAAATGTAAATGAAAAATATTTTTATTTTTAATTTCATTTACCTTCTTGACAGTTAAGAACACAGCCGTAGTTAATTTCAATTTTTCCTTCAAGAAAAACCTTAAGGTTCCCAACTTGCTCGCCATGGTTTTGACTTTTCAATAAACACTTAACTTCAACAAAATTTGGCCCTCTTTCAATCTCACTTATGTCTTCCAATTCTTCATCTCTAAACATGGTCGCACCGTCACCATATACGACAATATCCATTTCTCTTTGCAACTGTACAATCACAAAATAATATAAATAACAGCAAATAATTTGAGATTATAGAAAAAATAAGTAAAACTCATGTTAGCGTCAAGTGAATTAGATATGATATGAATAAAAAATAGAATTTGAATCCTAAAAAGAAAATCTCTTATGTCTTACAAACAGACTCAAATATACCTCATTAAAGAAAAATCAAAATGCACGAACTTTGTTTAAACCAAAAATAGATATGAAACAAATGCAAAAAGATTTAGAGTTCATAGCATATTTTAGAGGAACAAGATATGTGACAATAATAGAAAATAAAAACAAAAATGTTTAAGTAAATACACAAATGCTCTAATTTGGTGTAATATTATAATTTGAGTTGGTGTTGCTTTAGCAATGCAAAGTAAAGTGACAAACTAATTGTATTATACGTCATACTATGCTCACCCTAAGGTTAGATGGTAGAGGAAAAATGTAGTGATAAATTGTTTTGTATAAAAATTTTAGAATGAAAATCTCAGAATATAAACGGCAAAATTTTGACCGTTGGAAATTCAAATTTTAAAAGGACAATGGCCATATTCAATGGCTATACCATTAATACTACTTTCAAAAAAAGGAAAACAAAACTTGTCATTAATATTTCCTTCTAATTAATATAAGTTGAAAAACACTATTATTACACAATAAGAAAGAGAAGGAAAATGTTCAAGTTTTGAAAATGAATGTTTGGAAGCTTGGAAAGTATTCAAATTTCTTTTATTGTCTTCTTAGCAACCAAATACAAAATAAACTTAATTATTAGACCACAATATTAATTTTGAAATTTAATTTCCAACTCTAAGTTGAACACTACATATGCATGAGCAAATATGCACATGCATTTGACGTGATCAATATTTATTAAATGATTGTCTTAAATAATTAGATAATTTGAGCAGAAGAAATTAATTGTATTTGATATTATGAAAAAAAATAAAAAAATGCACATCAATCGAGACATACATAAAACTCACCTTAAGGTTTGATGGTGAAGATAAATCTGAATGGAAAATCTAATGATAAATTATTTATATAAAAATGTTAAAAGGAAAGTCTCATAATACATAGAGAATTTTTACCATTAGAAATTCAAATTTCAAAAGGGCAACAGTCATATTCAACAACTATGCCAATTAATACTAATTTCAAACAATGAAAAATGAAACTTCTCATTAATATTTCTTTCTAATTAACAAAAGTTAGAAAACATAAATAGTACACAACAAGAAAGAAAAGGAAAATGTTCGAGTTCTGAAAATGTATATTTGAAGTCTTTGAAAAGCTTTTAAATTGCCTTTATCAGTTTCTCAGCAACCAAATACAAAAGGAACTAAATCATTAGACAACATTATTAAAATTTTGAAATTTAATTTTTAAGTCTAAGTTGAATACAACGTATGCAATGAGCAAAGGTGCAAGTGCATTGTACGTGATCAATATTTAGTCTTACGTAGTTAGATAATTTAAATATAACAATTTATTTCATAAATTGCTGAAAAAAAAACTAAATAAAATGCCTCAACTAGTTTGTTAGTGTTCAAAAAAGCTCATCTTAAAGTTACATGGTAGAGAGAATTATAAATGATTTTTTATTTTATTTTTAATTTCACTTGCCTTCTTGATAGTCAGGAAGACACCATGGTCTAAACTTTTCAATACATACTTAACTTCAATACAATTTGTCCCTTTTTCAACCTTATTTATGTCTCTCAATTTTTCATTCCTAGACAATGGTTGTACTTCACCATGTATGATTATATCCATTCACTTTGTAGTGCTAAGCCCACAAAATAATACTAATAGCAATAAATACTTTCATACTACAAAAAAAACCAATTAAAACTCCTTATGTTAGCATCAAGTAAATTAGGTAAGATATAAATACAAAAATAGAAATTGGATCCTAGAAAGAAACCTCTTATATCTCACAAACATATTCAAATATAGACGAAGCAAAATGCACTAGTTTTGTTTAACCTAAAAACAAGAAAATATAAAACCCAAAATGATAACAAACAAATATAAAAAGAGATTTAGGGCTCAAAGGATATTTGAGAGCAACAAGATACGCGACAATAATAGAAGATTAAAATAAAAACTTTTAAGTAAATATGGGAATGATTTAATTTAGTGTAATAGTACAATTCGAGTTTGTGTTGCATTAGTAATACAAAGTACAGTGGCAAATTAATTGTATTCGATATTATGAAAAAAAAGAGAGAAAAGAATAGAGAATATGAAATACATATCAACTAAGACATACGTAATATTATGCTCACCTTAAGGTTTGATGGTGGAGATTTATAGTGATTCTGGTTTAGACATGACCCATTCATTACTTTTGAATCTGGAAAACCATATCCATAGCGGTTGTTCTTCCCTCTTTTCTTGTTGGGTTTTGGTTTTGAGGGTCGATACCATTCTTTGTGGTGTTGACATTGCCTTCTTTTTTTGTTTTGTTCTGCTCTTGGGTTCGACACCAATCTTGGTGGTGTCGACACCGCCTTGTTCTTTGTGCTCTCGGTGTAGCTCTTGAAATTTGAGATCGACACGATCTTAGTGGTGTCGACACTTCTGTTGTTGGCGTCTGGGGTCAACACTAGTCTTGGTGGTGTCGACATTTGCTTTGCTGCTAATCTTGGGAATTGCTACTAAAATATAGGGCCGATACCACGGGTTTCTAGGGTCGCCCCTTCCCTTGCTATTTTGTTCTGGATTGTCTACTGAAAAATAGGGTCGACAACACAGGTTCCTAGGGTGTCGACTTGTGTTCTGCAAAACATTAGTGTCTCAACTTTTTATCTTGAGGGTTGACACCATTGTTTTGAGGGTCGACCCTTGTGAGTTATTTTCAGATTTTGGGACGGTTTGGGCCCTACTTTTTGGGGGTTTTTGACTTATTATTTTGTTTACTTTTGGGCTAGTATTTCCTTGTCACTATAAATAGACCTAAAAACACTTTTCCCTCATTAGTTACTTCTCTTTTCCCTCTTTAACCATGAGTCTCTCTCCTCTCTCTCTAAACTCTACTTTTCCCACTTAGATCCTTAGATATACTCACTTAGAGGGTATCCTTTCACCTTGATCCTTTGAGATAGGTTGTAGATCGTGTCAAGAGCTTCCTTTTCATCCAAGAGGTTCATGATTTTGTTGATGTTAATTTTTTCCGAGTTCTCATTTTCCACCTTCTAAGCTTGAGATAGGGATTTCTCCGCACTTCCTTATGATTTTTAACTTAGTTATTTGTTTTTATAAAACACATTGTGAAAAAATGGATTTTTGAACAACCTAGGGTTTTGGCTTGATATCAAAAAGAGAGGTTTTCAAATGGTTTAGTGGAAATGGTTGTGGATAGATATTTATTGTTAGAAGATGATGAAATGATGGATTTTACCTTGGGAAATGGTTTATAAAGAGAAGAGGGTTTTTGACCTAGAAATATCAAATGTTGATTTTGTATTGATAAACGGGATTGACGTTGAAACTGTGAAATTGGATTGATGTTGATGAGGATGGTGGAGTTGAGTATGTATTACCATTCACATCTTGGAATTTGAGAAAGTTACCTTTATGGAGTTATTTATCTGTTTAGATATATCTGTTTTGAGCTATCGGTGGAGGATAGCTATGATTGTTGTAGAAATTGTATGAGAACTATGAAAATTGAAACAATTTTCTTATCCATTGCATTGAGCATTGTTGCATATTTAACACACTTGAAAATGTATATTGTTTTGAGAAAAAGGGTGAATACTTGGTGAATCTAGGTAGGGGGTGTGGTTACAATGTTAAGTTGGCCTGTGCGTCCTTGGTGAAAGACCAGAAACCCAAGCGAATTGGTGTCGAGCTTTCCTATTAATACTGGTAAAAATGACAAATAGATAGTACTTGTATAGTCTATTTGCAGACATGTACCTAGAGATTCATAGAATTGTATACACAATCCTATTTTTTCTTGAAAAGGAAATGTCTTATGAATTGTGATATAAACTTGGCATTGCATGGTTTTGAAAGAGATATAAAATATTTTGGGATGAGCATTGCATATGCATTGCATATGTATTCACCTTATAACTCTGTTAAGATTCATATACTGTGTTCGATTATTCCTACTAGGCTCTAACTCACCCTATATAGGAAAACTATTTTCAGGTACTGATGATATGCCTCCACCAAGGCAATAACTTGGGAGAACTTGGAAGCAAGAGCTTCATTTTGTTTATCTTGTTGTATTTATTTTATACAAGTCTAGGGCTTTAACTGTATTGGATTTAAATCCATTTTGTTGTAATCAAGCATTGTTTTGGAAAGTTGTAAGCCTTTAGGGCATTTCTTATGTAACACCCCCAAAATAATCCAATATAATTTAGGTACATCAACAAACATCCATTACAGAATAATAGCAATTCTCCAACCTTTACATCATTAATCCATAAGGTTCGTACAAAAAAATAGTCCCACATGCGAATTATACATTCAAGGATATAGCATACATGAATGTATAGCATGTAGAACATCAAATCCCAAAAATAAATAAAATATCCTTAAAGGCTTACAATTTCCAAGGCTTAAGCTTGGTTACACAAAAAAGGCCTCTCGGACCCAAACAGTTAGAGCCCTTGGCTAGCAAAGTACAATCACAACAAAAAGAGCCGTGTGCTCTCAATACAAACTTCCACGCCCTAGTTTGGCGGGTTCACCACATCTTTCCCTGCACCAAAATCCCATAGGGGTGAGCATAAAGCCCAGTAGAGAAATCTTAACAAAGTATATACATTTATGCAAGAATTCCCAATATGAAATGCACATGCTACGCTATGCCTTGAAAAAAGAGATTTCGTTTACATCTTCTTTGAAAAAAAACCACCATGCACAATGATAACTTGAAATTCTCTACAATTCAAAAATTTATGATTTGATTCATTGGGGTGATAAATACGACTCAAGTAATCCCTAGGTTGGTGTTTGCAAGTAGGCATAACTAGCATTACCAATACCCCACTTTACCGGTTGCTAACCGGAAGGGAAGTGGTACCTCCTCTGCGCTTGTTTTCGATCTTTCACCTCAGACACTCAGGCTAACTTAATCAATTCCATCTACACCTCCTAACTGGACTTACCAACGTATTTACCCCAAAACTTTTCAACAAATTCATTTCACAACATTTCCTTCTCAATGTAAAAGTTCCCAACTCAATTCAAAATGTGTAATAATAATTGAATGGATATGCAATGCAACAATTATCAATGCCAATAGTTCCGAAATAAATCAAGTTCCATTCCTCCGTTCCATACTATCTCACAAAAGGGCCATGTTCCCGTCTAAATCCATCAACAAGTAACCACATTCCCATATTTCAAGCAATTCCAACAACATAGTCTTTTCAAGACTATAGCAACATTTGAACAATAGTTTTCCAATAACAAAAATCCCCATGTTTTATGAAACTCATCATTTATAACCATAAATAAGAATTTTTCCCATCCTTTACTCATTTTGATGCACAAAATTATACATTAATATTGTCAACATGTGTTCTCAACACTTGTTTTAAAAACCCCCAATTTGTAGGTTTGATTCCCACCACAACAACACACACACACCCCAACATTTGAAAGAAACTCTAAAAGAGAACATCCTCCCTTACCCAAGGTGATACAAACCCTCAAGAGATTATTTAAAAGAAACAAGGTTAAACCCACATCTTAAAATCATAACATTCTTGAACCAAAATCAAAACTTTCTTATTATCATCAAGAAACTCCAAAATTTAACATTTATTCTAGCAAAAACATATATATAACTCAAAGAAGTCTCTACCTCAAGTTTTGAAGAAGAAAAAGAGATGAAACCCTTGAAATCAATGGTGCTAAAACCCAATCTCCACTGTACACAATATAGTTCTTGAGGAGCTCTTCAACTTTGATGAAGAAGCTATGGGTAAATTTCTAATGGATGTAAAGAGATAAAGGATTTGATCTTATTTTGATGTAGAAAATGTAGCGAGAAGGAAGAGAAAAGAGTTTTTAGAGAGAGAGAGAGAGAGAGAGATTCAACAAAAGTGATATACAAACAGCCTAAAGAAGGATAAAAAGCAGATTTTCAGACTGCCTAGAGGCCCTTACGTGTGACCCCCTCTCTCGCACCTGCGAAGTGTCTTCTCGCACGTGCGGCCTTCACCCCCACACATGCGGTGGTCCCTTCCCACACCTCACTCTGCACCTGCATATAATGCAGTGTGCAAGCTGAAAAACTCTCACCTTGCTGCACATGTGGCTTCATCCCCTGCACGTGCAGCCCTGGTCCTCCAGCCCAGAATTTTTTTGGTTCGATTCCAGACACTCCGGAGTTAACCGTGCACCCTCCGAAACAAGTGACACTCACCCGGAATAAACGACGACAGGAATTTGAGAAAAAACTTCCGAACGCAACGAACCCAATGAAGACAAAGAGAGTAGGGACATACAACAGAACCGATCATCACGTCTTATTTGTTTAACTTCCATTCTATTTATTTATTATGTAACATATGTTATAGATTTAGGGTTAAGCTTGTGAATGTATATCTATATATGCTACTCTTTAGTGCACTCTATTGGAATTAATGGAAGATAATTACTTATTCATCTGTTGTTATTTAATGAATATCGTGGATGGTTTATTGTAATTATTTCAGGGCGTTCCAAGATTAATCTAAATGGAAAATGAAATGCTATATTGTTTTGTATAAAAATTTTAGAACGAAAGTTACAGAATACATAGAGAAAAAATTTGACCATTAGAAATTCAAATTTCAAAAGGGCAATGGTCATATTCAATGGTTATATTAATTATTACTAATTTCAAAAAATGGAAAACAAAACTTCTCATTAATATTTATTTCTGATTAAAAAAAAATTTGGAAAACACTATTATTACAAAACAAGAAATAGAAGAAAACTGTTCAAGTTCTGGAAATGAATGTTTGGAGGCTTTGAAAAGCTTTCAAATTTCTTGTGTGGTCTTCTCAGTAGTTAATACAAAAGGAACTCAATTACTAGACAATAATATTAAAATTTTGAAATTCAATTTCTAAATCTAAGTTGAACACTGAAGAATTTTTGAAAGATGATGGACTTATGGATGTTGATAGAAGAGGTTTATTGTCAGAGTTAAAAGTCTTGAAAGAAGTTTTGCCAAAAGAAATCAATAGGCCAATCGAAGTTATAAATGATTCAAAATTAATGGATGGTTGTTTTCCAAATGCCTGGATTGCATATAGAATATTGTTGACTATTCCAGTTACCATTGCCTCTGGAGAAAAAAGTTTTTTCAAAGTTTAAATTAATAAAATCTTACCTTTGGTCAACAATGTCACAAGAAAGATTGAATAGATTAATTATATTATCTATTGAAAAAGATTTGGTAGATAAATTGGATTATAAACTTAATTAGTGATTTTGCATCTAAAAATGTAAGAAGAGTAATATTTAAGTGATATTTGATTTAATTGTAAATTGGATATTGCTGAACTATAAAGCAACACAACCAGCTTTTTATATTTTTGAGTCTTTGTAATGATTTCTTCATATCTTAATATATGAAAGTAATTTTAGTTTACAATTTTAATGATTATATGGGCAAGTAAACTTAAATAAAAAAACTTGTTAATACTTATCCATAAACTTTTTATTGAAAAAAATATATATGTTAGAGGGCCATATGTTCATATAAAATTCTCCTAAGGCCACATAAATCTTAGGGTCGATCCTGGATGACATTCTCGTCAATAGTAATTATCCTTCCATGTTAAACTCTCTTACGAATTGATTAAGTTACATTGAAGGTCTTCTCCCTATCATGATTATGAGTGAGTGCAACACTGTCCTTTTCATCTTCTACTAAATCTACAAAGTTCAACCTTTATTTGCTCCCATGACTTACCATAAAATTATTTGCACCCTATGATATTTAGCAAAACACACCTTGACATTTCCTTTGTGGTTAATAAAGAATGCCAATTCATGCATACTCCTACCAAGGATCTTTTGGTTCTTATGAAATGTTTAATAGATCTTGGTCTCTTTATTTCACCATTCAATCTTACCAAATTACAAGCTTTTTTCAAATTGGATTAGGTGTGTTGTCATCATAAATCCAATAGGGGTTATGCCAATTACCTTGGTCATAATTTAATCTCTTCGTCTTCTAGAAAGTAATGAACTATTGTTCGCTTTTCTATGAATATAAAACCATATCCAATGTTGTTACTTAACTTTATTGGATCCAATCTCTCTTATTTGAACCTAGTCTCTATTTATCTTTACCACCATTGCTATGGTGTGATGACATTTGTTAGATTTTTGTAATTGGCAATCCTGTTGGACAAAACTCCATTAAGTTGTATTTGTATTCACTCTATTCTATTTGTGATTTATGAGAGCTTAGATGCAAATCCAACTCGAGTTGTACGTATGTAGAGGAGTTTGTGCTGACATTCCAGATCTTGATATGAGCATTCCTTGTTTGCCACTTTACCGACTAAATATAGAGATCGAGCTGCCTAGTTAGATCGTGGGGGATGAGAGGGTTTCGCCCAGGTGGGGTTGAGGGGAAGTGCCCCTGAAGCCTAGAAAAAAGTCAAATTGGTTTGACCGCTCGAGTGGTCTTTTGTGTGCTCGAGCGTTGAAGTGGTTCGTTTAGTATCTTTGCTTGCAAACTGAACTTCTAAGAAACATACTTTACCGC
Source organism: Camellia lanceoleosa (assembly GCA_025200525.1). Classification (NCBI taxonomy): domain Eukaryota; kingdom Viridiplantae; phylum Streptophyta; class Magnoliopsida; order Ericales; family Theaceae; genus Camellia; species Camellia lanceoleosa. The sequence goes on along the minus strand of CM045760.1, from coordinate 127,430,111 downwards.
TCGAGCGGTTGACCTATGTAACGCCCTAGGAATGCATCTCCCAAATCATGTTCCCCTATCTCATCCCACATAGATACAAACAGTAGAAAAAGAAATAATTGTCCTGCCCCAAAATTTTAATTACTCAAAAATATTACCAAAAGCCTTTAGTTTAGGTCCAATTATATATATATATATATCTATTACTCTTGAGTAATAGAAGCATAATAATACATGTTCTCTCTCTCAATGAATACAACAATGAAAATAATACATGCCAAGCTTCTACTGCAAAGCTACAAATAAATAAGATACATTATTCATTCCTTTTACATCTATGATGAAATTATACATAGAAAATACACAGACCCCATAACTCTTCAACTAATGAATCTGAATTTCTCTTCTTGAAAAAAAAAAAAAACAAAGAGGGGTGAGCATTTATGCCCAGTAGGAATCTCATAGTTCTACAACAATAGCTAACACATAGATAAAGATGATCATGCATGTAAGGTGATACCATATAGTATGGTGACATTTTTAAATTTTCAAAATATTATATGTAGAGTACCATTTTCTCAAAATTTATTTGAATGTTTTAAAGAAACCTTTCATCTTTAAAAATTATTCCTCATCATCAGAAAAACCATATTTCTTCTTTTCAAACAAATGTGCCTAAGGAATAACATCATATTAAATTTATTAACCCAATTTCAAAATATTCTTCATTTCATTTCCATTTTAATATTCCTCTTTTCATTCCCTTCTACAATTCACAATTAGTATATCTCCATAACCTCAATCTCAAAATTCAAGTTCCCTTAATACACAAAAACACCCCTCCTACACTTCATTCCCGCTTGTCCATCCACTATTACTATAACCCGTAGCGTAAAATCCAAATCTCCTTTTTATTCAATAACAATCCTCCTACACTCAAACTCCTACTTGTCTAACAACTACATCACATCCACATTTACATTATTAATTATAATTCAACATAATACAAGAATAATAAACCCATTTAATTCAATTTCTCAATTAATTACTAATACAAAACTTTTAATCTTTCCTTATAGGTACAAACAACCCGGTGAGTTCATTATCACCAATCCCTTATCCAATTATTATTTCATTATCTATTCTTTTCAAATAATTACCATATGCATTTCCCCTCCGTACCAAAGTACACATCAAATTGTAATCTCATAAGTTCATCACAATTCACACATATCATCACCGACTTAACATATTTCTCAACACATTCCATCTTTTCCCGACTTAATACAGTGGGATAGCAGGCACCCAATTCTTAACACCTACACCTTTTGCCGGCTATTATACGGTAGTAAGTGAACTCCCAAAAACCATTTTCAACTTTAAAAACCATCCGTTTTCCCACTTTTGCTGGCTATTATACGGCGGGACTGTGTGGACACCTGTAGACACCCCATTTTTGACCGTTCTCAAGACTTGGACGTCACTGTTTGAACACTCGGTGATCATCCATGTTTGTGTTCGTTTTGAGTTCTCGGAGGTCCCGGCCGCGCGCTTTGCCTCAAGACCTCTCAACTTGACTGTTTTGTGCATTGGTTGTGGACCAAGCATTTGTGTTTTTGCTTTGAGGGAAAAGGGTGGCTTGTTTGTCATTTTCTCAACCCACCGGCCATGGTCTGAGGTCACCGGCCATGATTTTTTACTACTGGCCAATTGTATTATTGGCCGGTGACCATTTGTGTTACCATTTGTGTCGGCCAGGCCCTTTAATGGGTCGAGACCTTTTCTTTGCCTTTTTCAAGCATTGTGCATGCCAGCTGTGCCAGCTGGTGAGCACAAATCCTACTCTCCATACACGTGTATGGAGGGATTTCATTCTTGTTTAGCTTCACTTGGAAGCTTTGCAAATTGGTTTTTCTATAAGAGGAGGGCCTTCCCTCCCTTTCCAGAGGTTGATTTATGTGATATACAAGATATATATCACTCTCTCTCTATATCTCCTCCTCTCTCTAGTTGTGTGTGTAATAGTATTCAAAAGTGTGTTTTTGTTCCTATTTTTGTACTAAAGCACCTAGTGCTACACTATACTTTGGTTACTGAGGTGTTGAGGGGTTGATTTCAGAGTTTTTGAATTGGTTTTGATCAAAAGGAGGTGCTGGAGTTGGTGTTCTTGAAGTGTTCTTCAAGGGTAAGAACTTACCCTTTTATTCCCCATTTTTGCTTAAGGCTTTAAACCTATTTGCATATTGTTTTGAGCTTAGTGTATAACTGATAAAAGTTTTGTATTTTCATGCTTGTTATAGTAGCTTGAGGTCACTTTGGTATTTGGGGTTGTTTACCCCCTCTTAGGCCTTGTTTGGCCCCTTTTGTGCCTTCTTCTTTGGGCTTTGGAACCCTTCCTGTGTTGACCATCCCACCACTGAAATCCAGAGGATTTTCAATGGTGGAGAAATGGTTTTGAGGTCTTGTGTAGGGGAGGGACACCCCTCTCCCCTTATGACTCATTTGCTTGCATTTAGGGCTCATAAAGGTAGCATGTTTGCATAGTTTTATTTGGCTCCATTTCATAGGGTATTTGGTGTTAGTTTATCATGTTAGACCTTTGTTTCATGTTGGTTCGGTGGCCTATTGTATGCATCATGCACTTCCTTTGTAATCCCCTTTATTGTCATAACATGTACCATGCATTTAGACCATCATGCTTGCATGTTTTAGCTTGACTTCATGAAGCTTTTAGCCATGTTGTGACATGTTTAAGTTCTATTTGGTGTTGATTCAACCATGTTTGCTATGTTTTGTATAGCCACCATGTATCCTAGCTTGTTAGCCTTAAGTGTGGAAGTCATGAGCATGCTTTATTTGGATTATTTTAGTGATTTGGAATCACTTATCATGCTATTTCAGTCCATGCTCCATGCTTGTATGCTTGCATTTACCATCCTTTCAATGCTTTGAAGAGTTGTTCCTTTGTGCCTTAAAAAAGGTCATTGTGCATGCCTCTTTGTTTAAGTCCTTGGGCTGCCACATCAGTGGGTTTTGGGGCTTCTTTTGGCATATTATAGCTCTGTTTTTCATTGTATAACCCATGACATGTTTAGTTGAGGTAGTTGTAGTGGAATGCTCTCTTTGTGGCCTTGAATGCCCCTTATTTTTTTGCGCTTATTTCCTAGCATGTTTTGGCTTTGTTCTATGCATGCTCTAGCCTTATTTTGGCCTGCCCTGGGACTATTTTAAGTCATCTTGGCTCTTTGGGGCTTGGTTGATATGGCCATGGTTTGAACCCCTTTGTTAGCCTTGGGCTTTGTTGCATGCCTTACTTGCATGGTTTGGTTGATTTGGCATCATCCTTTACACATTTTCAGAGCTTGTCATGCTTGTGATTTGTCCATATTTGCCTCTTCTTAATGTTCTTGAGAGTCGACTCTTTTCATGCCTAAGTGTTGGACCTTCACATGTGCACGTTTGGGTGCGTTTTGTCCCTCATTTCTTGGTACTTTGGCCGCTGTTTTGGCACGGCTGAGGCCTATCCATACTTAGTGTAAGTCCATAGATCATGCACTCATGTATTGTTGTAAGCTAACCGCATTGCATGTCGTCACATCTGGTTAGTGTCATTATTGCATACCTATCACTTTGTATACTTGCATCCGTATTATACTACCATGTTGTTTGCATGTTAGATTGCATTGTTCATGTTACATGGCATTAATTGCATGTTTCGCATTGTTTTTGGCATACATGCATTGCATTCTTGTTTGGTTTGGGGTGTCAAACCAAACATGAGGACCAAGGGACGTTTCGTACTTGAAGTGACGAAATGCACCTCAATCCTCGGTCGCCGACATTCTTGATTCAACATGATAGAGTGTGTAGCATTCATTTGTTTTGTTGCATTCATTCATATTGATTTGCACCTTTGACACCTTTGGCCATCATGCATCGAAATGCGTGATTGGTGGCCCGAGGGTCAAGGGCCACACTCCCTTGAGTCCATAGCATGATAGGGAGGGTGGTCGTGCATACATTTGGCTTGTAAATTCCATGCCATGCACTGTTTGTCCTCTGTTGCAGCAAAACCAGTGTTCTGCAGGAAGAAATGGCCGGTCGGCCAATTTCAGTGCTGGCTGACTACCAAAATCAAGCCGGTGATCCCATTTTTGGTCGATGACCATATTTCCATGGCCGGTGGTGTTTTCCCTTGGCCGGTGGCATCCCAATGTTCTCATGGAGTGGTTCAGAAGCAACCTTAGGATTTTCACAATTCTCAGAGGTGCAGAACAGTGCAAACAGAGGCAACATGTGGCATGGCAACGAGTTTCCGAGCAAGGTGAATCGAGCATGCATCATCCAATCATTTCGAGGCGGAGCTACGGCGGCCTTTTGAATTTCATACTTAGTTTATTTTGTAATTAATTTGTTAAGTAATTAAGGGTCTATAATAATTAATTAGTTAGAGTAGTTAATTATTTATTTGGTTTGTATTATTCTTTCGGACCCTCCGCGAGAGGGCGAACTTTGTAATAAGTGTGCGTGTGTGTGATGCATGTCTTCCATCCCCACATCTTTCTCCCTTTTATTTATCAGCTTATGATGGTTAGTTTTAGGGCATGTTTCAATTAGCATCCTTATGCTTCGCATGTTTGCATTCATTCATTTGTCTTGCATACACTAGGCTCGGCGCATCATACTAACTGCATTGTATTTCAATTCCAAGTTGAATACACGTATCGATTGTTGCATCTCATATGTCATCTTAGAATAGCCGAGCCTATTGTAGGTGCATTTTTGCATGTGTTGCATTAGCCATCTTAACATGAACTAGGATTATGCATTGATTACTAACTAGTTTCTGTTTTGGCTTGGAGTACTCGGTGAGTGTTTATGCTTTAGCATCCTTGCATGTGTGTGAGTGACTGCCATGATAGCATGCTTGCCATGAGGCTAACTGCTTATGTGATATAATTACCTGAATGCCTATGGGCGAAGGTTGGATTATTTGAATTGGAACAATTCATTGAATGTAAGTTTTAAGCTCACTTGAGAGTGGCAAAATCATGTTTTCTAAGCCCACTTGAGGGTGGCAAAATCCGCATTTTAGCCTACTTGCGAGTAGCAAACTGCTTTAAAAAACAAACATGAAATGTATTGTTCCAACTCAAAGGATCTAGTCTATACTTGTATGTTGTGTGCATCATATAGTAATCCTAGGCTAATAACCGGAATAAGAGCACATAATGTTTTCAAAACTTGATATCATGGTTAGTAGAGGCCGATCTTTGATCGGGCGAGTGGGGGTGCTCACGAAGTGACCTTCCCCAATCGTACCTAAGTTCCTGAGCCTAGGCAACTTTGGTGATGACGGATACGTGGCCTTAGGCACGAGTCAGGGTTTCCTAAATTCCCTCCAAAATAAAATATTTAGGTGGCGACTCTATATCTGGCAAAGCAGTCCATGTTTGGCACTTCTTTCTAAAAATCTATTTTTCAAAATGATTTGCCGGATTTGGACACTTTGGTAATTTATCGATCTCGCATTGCACTTTGCGGGATTAGATTCAAAACCGTGACATTCGAGTCCGAACTGTAGTGAGCCCAATGAACAAAACGAGATTTTCCCGGGACGTTTGGGCGCGTCTACAACACCCAAAAATATTTTTCCCATATTTATCCAGTGATAAGCCTAGACAGGACATTTGGGCACCTTTAATTAAAAACTACCCCCACATTTCCTAGCTATTATACGGCGGGACATGGGCCCCCAAAAACCTTTTTTAACTCCCTGCCCGGGTACCAACACAACACCACCCAACACAACTTAACCCAAACTCAACACAACCCAACACAACTCAACCTAAACTCAACACAACTCAACATGATTCAACACAATTTAACAAAGTTCAACACAATTCAAAATAATTCAACACAATTCAATATAATCCAGCACAATTCAATTTAACATGATTCAACATAATTCAATTCAACACCACTAAATGCAATTCAACGCAATTCAAGGTAAACTCTTAAACCTCAACTTCATCATTTCATCACAAAATTCATATCATCCATACCATTAACAAATTCTTCCTCCAAAACTTTGTTTCATATTATCACATAATTTAAAATATCAAGAATAAGGGTTCAATCGCAACTTTTACATGAATTTCCAAACACTTCCAAAATTCAATTAAACTTGTATATGTGCAATTTAATACCTCAATTTCATGATTCTACTCTCATTTTAGGGAAAAACCATTAATAGCCTTCATGTACCAAGCTAGGGTTTTAAGAGAAATTAAGGGTATGTTTGGTTTGAGTTTGGGAGATGAGTTTTAGAGATAAAAAATCTGAAAAGTTGTTTGGTTTGGTTTTTTCAAAAGATGTTTTGGAAAATTATTTTGAGAGAGTTTTGGAAAAAGTGATTGATTTGATGTGTATGAGAGAGAGATTTGTTTGGAAAACTTGTAAACCAAACAAGTTTTGGAAAATTTTTGAGAAAATTTGTTTGGTTTGATTACTTTTGAAAACTTATTTGTGAGAATTTTTCCCAAAAATTTTTGGGAAACACAAACCAAACAAGGCCTAAAGTTTTCATCCAAACACTTTTTATTCCAACACTGCTATTAATTATACACCCAATTTCATAAGCCTATAACCATAACCCAAAAATTAAACCCCAACATTTCAAACCCTAAACCCCCAATCTCATGATTTATCATAATATGCTCAAAAATATAAATTTTGTATTTATATAAGAAAATACTACAAATCTATTTAAAAATGAGAGTATTGAAGGAGAACTAGAAATCCCTACCTCAAAGAGCAAGAAAAGAAGCTAGATCAAGAGCATCATTTCGAAAATCCAAAATCCAATCGGTTGAAAAGTAAGATCTTCAAGTCTTCTTCACTTTTTGGTAAGAGATCTTAGCCAAAACTTTGGGGAATGGAAGGTATTTGGATAAAAAATCTAGGGTTTTCGGACCAAGGGTGAGAGGAAGGAAGAAGAAAAAGGAAAGTGCTAAGAATGATCTAGAAAATCACTTTTTAAGTTGCTGAATTCGCGTGGTCTGCTCGAGCGCCGATTTTCCCGCTCGAGCGTACTTGCTTCTAGCACAGGTACAAAAACTTCAAACAGGCATAACTCTCTCACCCGGACTCCGTTTTAGGTCGTTCTTGTCTCCAAATCGAAGCCCCGGAAACAAGCTTTCCAATGGTTCTAGCCTCACATCCAAATTCAAAGTGTGGATAAAGAAAAGGGAAAAATAGTGACGGATGTTCCTAGAAAAATTATCCGAATGAAAGTTTTTGGTCCAATCGTACTTTACCACCACGTTACCACTTCGACCAATGTCCCAAAATAAAACAAGGAGGCTCCAAACACAATAATAAAAATGTCAAGAGCAATCCCATTAGTCTCAGAAATTTAGACTCAACCAAGCAGACCGCTCGAGCGTCCAATCTTGTGTTCGAGTGAACAGACCATCAAAACTGACCCGCTCGAGCGACCACTCCTGCACTTGAGCGGAAATTCACAACTCTCAGAATCTTAGGCAGAGTGCAAAAGTATTGGGAGCCTCACAAGTCCGCTTTAGTGTCAACTCTTGCGCTCGAGCAGAGAGAAAAATTATAGAGTGTCACAATAATAATACAATTTCATAACACTTCTTCCCCCATTGAACTATTCCCAAGAATTTCAATACAGTCAGTTTACATCCATGGTTAAAATGAAACAGTGCAAAAGGTAAGAAGTTACACAAAATAGAGAAATAAAAAAGGGACAACACTCTATTGAAAGTGACCATGATGTAAAAATAAAATCCTTCACATTTATACGAAATAATCCCAAGGCTTCAACACAAAACATCAAACAAGTGATCATTCATGCTTCGTCCAAATTGCTTTCCATAGTAAATCATTTACGTGGCTCGTTAAATTCATTTTCTGAAAATGGTTAGTTTTTGGGGTGAGTGAATGCTTAGTGGGAAGTATATTTAACAAATTATATAATTAATTGAAACACACATGATCATGCTATCACTACAATAAAAAAAGGTTTTTATAGCGCCAAATACACGCCGTGGATACGATTCTACGAGGCGCAAGGTAACGTCATATTATGACCAGTAATGGAAAGTCATTCACTTTCAACAACATGGTATAGTATGCCGTAAAAAGTCCTTTAACAGTGAATCTTGTGAGTCGTGTTTGATTTTTCTACAACTATTTTTGCACGCCGTTAAAAACCCGTTAACAGCGGATCTTGTGTGTTGTATTTGATTTTTCTACAACTACTTTTGCATACCGTTAATTCTTGGGACAAATCACAACTCTCTTTCCTTGTTGTAAAATATGAAATTCAACGACTTATTATGCCTTATGTAGAATATGCATTTTTTTTTAAAATTTTTAAATTCAGTAGGACCAATTCTGTACAATCTAAGAAACATTACAAACAAGCCTTGCAAAATATCAATCAACGATCAAAATATTGTTTGAAGCATCAAAAAGAAACTATATCCATAAATTATAAACATTCAATAATTGTCTATATATTCCAAACATTTGAAAACTATATCCTTGTGTTCTAAACTGTACAAAAAGTTTAAAACATCCAAAACTATGCATATCTAAGTTTCTAAATATATCAAAAACTATTAAGAGATTATCTAAAACTACTAGTAATAGTATGTGCTAAGGCATTTATACCTGCGGCAATAGCTGGAATAACTAACCTTGTTGCCATAAAATATGAATTCATTAGGAAAAAAATTCATGTCATTTGATGCTAAATGCATTATATTTGATAACATTTTAAGAAGAATGCTATTAAAAAATGTTATTAAAAATGTTTTTTTGTTGTAGTGGGGATATGTTACCTCTTTGGATGTCTAGTCTAAGATAATTCAACCATTTAAGCTTACAAACTCGTACCACATTGCTTCAAACATGCATTTATCAAAACAAAAAAATAAATAAAATAAAAAGCAAAAAGTAAAAAAAGAGCAAAAGTAGAGGTCTAAGTGAAACAATAATTGAAGAATGAGTAGAACAAAACATAAAGAGAGAGAGGGTTTCAACTCTGTTTGGGAGGTTTCTCCATTTGCCATCTCCATGAGACTTTGTGACTAAGTTCACAGCTCTTAATAGTTTAAAGCTTCTTTTTGAAAGTTTCTTTTTTGTGCTTGTATGCATGTTGGCAGTGTCTAAGTTCACACCTCTTAACAATTCCTATACCCATTTGCATAGCCTCTATACAGACTTAAGTTTCAATTTAACCAACTATTTAAATTGAAACTATTACGAAGGATATAAAATTGCAACAACAATTAAAAATTTTGGAATTATTTGCTTTCACACAACCTTTGGTTACTTTTATCTATACACTTATATAATAAGAGGGAACCATGGCTTTCTTTTTCTTTGCCCATTTTGCCTTCATGTTTTGTTCTTTATTACTGTATTACTCCATGTCAGATTGGCATGTGAAGCACCACCACAGCCTTTGCTACTCTGTTGCAGAGAGGAGACCTGTTGTTGTTGCCAGTACTCTCTGGCAAATCTTTTCCTGTCTTTTCATTTGCAAGTCTAAAGGTTGAATTTGGACCAAAAGCGGAAAAGAAAGAACAATAGTCAGTTTATTGAAGTGTGTTTTTTTTTTTTTTGGAGAGGGTAATTTTCAAGCTTTACATATCTTTAGGTTTATAGCCAACTACCATTTCAATATTTTATTTATTTATTTTTTAAGAAATCTTGAACGAGGATTTCACATTACCAAGGAAGCATATATTTGTTGTGAGCTTTTACATTGGATTTCTAACTTATTAAATACAATATTGTTTCTATTTTGGGTTTATGGTTTAGCTTGCTGATTGAATATGTAATTATTTTGGGTTTTTGGTTAACTAAGAAAAAATAATAAAAAAAATACATTGTAACTAGAATCATGGATAGATACAAATATAGTATGCTAATGTTGTGTGCTCACTTGTGATTGGTAATATGTTTAAAGGAAGTGCTGGACTAATTGCTAATAACTTGGGTTTGAAGAGTGAACGATGTTCAAAAAGGAAGTAAAGGAATGTGGTAAAAATGGAAAAGATGAAGGGAGGATGTAGATGGAAGAAACCGAATTCCAAGGTGGTGGTAGTGTGATTCCTGAAGCATTTTAAACCGAAATAGTTCATACTTTACTATTAACTTTGCTACAAGTGAACATTGGATTACACCAATATAATTTCTAGAACTTGTAAAACTTCAACAATTCAATTTTTTTTCCTATCATGGACATGGCTAATCCTGCAAAGCACGATGCCACACCACCAGTTCTATAAAATGATTGAGTTGAACTACTTTACACACTTGTCCTGTTTCAACCACCCCCCCTCACAAAAAAAAAAAAAAAAGGGGGAATATTTTCTTTCTCTAAATCCTACCCAATGATGTTGAAGCCTTTTATAGAAATAACTAAAAGATCACACTCCATGACAGCTCACATAGCACATAACCAAGGATATGGATCTACCATTTCATAATCACATTTGGCATAATTGTCAATTTTGGAATTCAGCACAATTAGAAGGTTTGGAGTAATTGACTGTCATAAATACATGTTGAAAACATGTACACCAGTGACAGGTAAGAATTGATATCTAGTAAATGCTTAGGGTAAGTTATACTAAGTTGTCACAAACGCTAGCCACTACACATGCAAATCGATAAATTTGCCAAATCAAAGACAAAAAATTGCCAAAACATTAAATGACTTAATTCAAAGCATACTGCACTTTGAGCAGAATTTGAGAGTCTTGTACTCATGATTTGCTACTTTTAAGCATGAATCTCATAAGTTTGTATTCCCAACCACTAAAATAGAGTATGATGGCTAACACTAGTTGTAAAGAATAGTTTAGATTAAAAGTCATAGATCTTAATATCTGATTATGGAGAAAATGATCATACAAGCTAGCTATCAAGTCTACAATCATTGTCTCTATATGTTTTGAAGGTAGCTAAGAACAAAGATCTAAGGACTCAAAGCTAAAATTATAATGTAAATAAGTAGATTATAGGATTTCAATAAATGACATCACTTGATTCAATTATAAGTTTCATGTTGATACATCCATAGCAAAACTAATGATGAAAACCAGTAAATTGTAAGAGAAAAGAGCAATAAATTCAAATTGAAACAAATGCACCTCAACAACACACAACAAGAACCCTCAATTTCATAGCAGTAACACAAAAACACAAAATACCCACGAAACAAAATGCTAAGAAAATACATTCAATTGCATGAAATTTCATACCTTTGGTGGCTGAGAAGATATTTCCACAATTTGTTTGAGAAAATGGGGTTTAGGTTTCGACTTATATGGTGAATCTACGAGGAAGATGAGATCAAGTATTTAATAGGAATTTTAGTTGAAGACAAGTCTTTGTTTTTTCGAGAGAGCGAGGCGACCCAGCGAGACTCGATGCGTGATGGTGACAAAAGACCGAGTCTAGTGTTGTCTATGGATAAGGCGACCCAAAATGCCGTCGTCTATGGACGAGGTCAAGGACAAGCTCAAAGCCCTCAAGCTGAAGTACCCTTCAACAACCAACCGAAACCTCAAGAACTCCATCAAGCTCTACCTTCACATCAGTGGCAACACACCGAAGTCCAGATGGATCATCTCCAACAAAATCCCAGCCATTTCCTTCGTCAAAATGTCCCAAATCGATGAGGACGACGAGGATGATAATGAAGAGTGAGGATTCGTGGTGGGTTTTAAAGGTTGGGTCAAGGTTAAAGCCAAGGTTGGCATTGACTTGCAATTGAAGAGTTTTGGAGACCAACACAGGGTTGAAGAGTTTTTTTTTTTTTAGATTGATGTTGGGAATGAAGAGTTGGGGCATTTGCCTATTCTTTTTTTTTTTTTTGGTGTTTGGCGCTCGGAATTTTCTTTTGGACACTATTTTTTTTTGCGTACCTTTCACGACATCAATTAAATCGTGGAAAGTGCAATATTTTTAAGCAGGCTTTTTGTGCGTCATAGAAAGTGTAATTTTTAACAACTAGCTTTTTGTGCACCGTGAAATGTTAAATATTTTTAACTACTGGTGTACGCGTGTCGTGTATAGTTGATGTATTAATGGCATGCAATATGCAACTCATAGAAAATTTTATTATTCTGACTATGATGCGAGCCTTAAAAAATCATCATTATTAGCATTCACAACCTACACAATAGACATGTTGTGGTTGAGAAATTATTTATGACATGCAAAAAAAAAAGTAAAAGTGAGAAACCACGACTTGTGTCACAACCTAAACATGCCCTATAGGTTCGTCGTGTCGGCTAGTAATCTAGGATTACCAAGGTCTTTTAACAATAAATAGTAATAGATTGGCGGAAGCCAATAATAATAAAATATAATTGTCCAATGAACATGGGACTTATGTGGGACAAAACAACTTTATATACTATATCTGAGATATTCACATGGTCCATCTCAAACATATGAACAAAGCATTTACATAACCTCGGGACTTAAGCCCATTCAAAAAATTAAAAAAACAAAAGATTTTAAACCTAGACTTTTTAACATTAGATCACAATTGCAAAAAGTGAATTTGAAACCACCCAAAAGCAGGCAGCAGCGGTTTGGAACCTCGCAGTGAGGCACGAAAGTTGGGTTGACAAAATAGAGTTCAGGTTGACGCTGCTAAGTCTTGTCTTGTGCTTGATCACTTACATACATATATAAAATGTGAGCTAGAGCCTAGTGAATAATCTTAATGTAAAGAGGTTAAATGAATGAGATTCATAACTTATAAAATCCAAACAGTGTTCTTAACATGATCAAAGCATTGTCCGGATACTCATAATAATAAATACAGTTCCTCAAACCTTTGGAGAACCTTTCATAGTTTAACTCATAGTGCAAAACGTTTCCAAAAGCATTATTACACCTTAGACAAAGATCATCTGAGCGTCCTAGCAAGCGAAGCATTTATCAAATATATATATATGTAGAATTCATAAGGTTCATCAAATCATTCAGAGTTATTTACATTTTGTGGTATAACCACATGGCAAATAACACATGGCACATAATTAACACATGACCACATAATCATTGCAAATCACATAATTAACTAAATTAATTACGGAGGTGGTTATTCTGACTTGCATTCTTGTATTTGGTTGATGGAAAGCTGGGAAAAACCCAGTTTTGTTGTAGTGTATGCAAGTATAGAAATTATGTTAAAGTAAATCTTCTTTATAAGTTTAAATGACCATGCAGGATATTAGATAATCATTCTTCTAAAAGCAGGGGTGGTAAACATACTATGACATCTAAAGAGAGAGTCGTCCAACCAAAACACTTATATATATATATATTTGTATACTGAAAATAGTCCCACATTTGTTGACTCTAGAAACGGCGGGGCGATGGGCACCCAAAATCATTTTTCCCTTCCACATTTGTTGACTCTTGAAACAACGGGGACGTAGACATCCAAAACCATGTTTTTTCACATTTGCCGACTCTAAAAACGATAGGCTCGTGGACACCCAAAACATTTTCCCACATTTGTCTGGCGATATGGGCAGACAAGGCAATTGGGGACTTTGACCCCCCGCGCAGGTACCAATTACTTTACACAACTCAACCAAACCTGACTCACTATTCGGACTCATAAACTATTAACCCCCTTTCAACTCCTTCAATACACCAACATTTTAAAAGTCACAAGATAAAATTTTAAAAGTTTATGATGCATGAATTTTCCAAATCTCAATTTCCCTATAATAATTTCAATGCACAACAATTTAATAGTTCACATGTCAATAATGCGAAGATTCTTCAATTCATAATGATCATCATCTCCAGTTTTGGTGTAAAAGTCTCAAAGTCTAACTTTTCAACATCAAAGTCAAGTAAATACACTTAATTTTAGATTCTAGCGGCCAATTGGGCAAAACCCCCTTTTCACTCTTCCAATCATTCATACACATTAGTATCACAAGAAGAATTAAGTAATGTATATTGTCACGCCTCGGATTTACACGGTTTGGCTCACGTGAATAAACCACCCAACGATGAACAATAGATAACAACTCTCATGCAAATGAATACAATATAGTCACAAAATACATGTGTTTATCCGATTTCATACATTCGTAGATATAACATCTAAGTCGAATATAAGTTTTGTAACTAAAAAATGCAAAAATGTTATAAATTAAGTTGAACGCCCTGAGGCTTGCATCATATACAAGGGTGTAGCCCTTACAAGAATGACACACGGCTAATAAATAACATAAATGGCCCATGGCCTACAAATAACTAAACCACCCTACATGGTTCTAAACACAACTTCACATCACAGTCCACATCCACACATGTACACCTGAAAAACATTTTCAGCCACGTAGGGTGAGCATAAAGCTCAGTAGAGAATATTTGAAAAACGAAACCTACTCCACTAGCATAAATGATCATGATGTAATACATATATACAAGATGTCCAAATGCATTTTAAAATCCATATGATTTCTCAACAAAATCCTTTCTTTCTAATCACCAAAAGCTTACGTTTAATCAAAACGTTTTCCAAGTTCAAAACATCTGTTTGATATAAAATCCCTTTCCAAAAACCAATCCAGGTATCTCAATACCAACTGGCAAATACATTGCTAAATCAAATGCGAATACATCGCTAAACAACAACAAATACATTACAAAAACATTTTTCCAAAACATCATTTCAAGCCAAAACGATAATAACTAAAATGGATAAATCTCTAGGGCTAGTGTTCATACGAGTAACTATACAAGTCATAATGTCATTTTCTTGATGCTAAGGAAGGCTCGACACCTACAGCGGGTTTAGGTCTTTCACCATGGACACACATGCCAACTTAATTATGCTTTAACGCCCCCTCAAAGCTTTACCACTTTATCTACCCTTTCCAAGAGCACAATACATGTGATTCAAAATATTTTTTTCGAAAACAATGCAAACCTTCCAAAACAAAATACGAGAATTTCCAAAACCTCATTCCAAACATATGGTTTCAAATTCCAAGAATCCATTACATGCACCACGACATGAATGATTTTAATTTGCCTAATCCACATGCAATTTCTAACACTTTGCAATGTTATCCTTCGCGATAACCAAAACAGTTGTCTCTAATACAATAATTAATAGATAACAATACAGATATATTTTTCCAAAAGAGTAACAACACCAATTTTCAAAATCCCACAACCATTTCGTTTCCATCTCTTTCCAACCAAACCATTACCCAAAAATCAATCCAACTCCCAAAACAATATTATTTAGGGTTTTTATACAAATTGGGGTTTTTTTTTTTTACTTTTAGAAAATCATTTGCAAGTTTATATACCAAAAATAGATTTAATAGCAAAATCATAATCAACAACCCCCAAACTTGGACAAACCCTCAACCCACAAAATATACCCCAAAAGAAATCCAAGCACCATAAAATCTATATATCAAAATATACCACAAATACACCAACAAACTCATATCGAGTTAAGGAAATAGACCCTACCTCTTGAAGCAAAGAGGAGATAAGAGAGAGAGAATGGAGAAACGTCAACAACGCCGAAACCTAACTTTGTTCCTGTCAAAAGAGAGCTCTCGGAGTGCTCTACCTTATGGTCAAAAAGACTAGGGTGGGTAAATCAACGGATCTAGATGTATTTGTAGAGAGAATGAGAGTTGTAGAGAAACTCTAGATCTTGGGTTTTTAGAATGTTTAGAGAGAGAGAGAAATAAAAAAAAGTGACTAAAAAAGGTGACTTTACGATTTGATATACATGCAAACCGCTCAAGCGCAAGAAGTGTCACTTGAGCATCCAGACACAAAAGGATGAGACTGCTCGAGCACTGGAATCACAGCTCGAGCGAAGAATACTAAATCCCAAAAGTTTTGGAGACAGAAGACCACCGCTCGAGCTTAAGAAGTATCGCTATAGCGAACATCGCTTGAGCGCAGGAAATACTGCTTGTGCAAAGAACACCACCCTCGTAGTATCTCTGCGGACCTGCAAAAGTTCTGATGAAGACCGCTCGAGCACAATAATCTTTGCTCGGGTGAAGAGACCAAAATCTAGGCAACAACAACTTTGAAAAATGAGCTAAATACAACATCTAAGTCGAATGGACATGATGTAACTAAAAACATACACATATGATATAAACTAAATTGAATGCCCTGAGGCTTAAGAATGGCACACGACCAATAAATAACATAAATGGCCCATGGCCTACAAATAACTAAACCACCCTACACGGTTCTGAACACAACTTCACGTCACAGTCCACATCCACACATGTACACTTGAAAAACATTTTCAGCCATGTAGGGTGAGCATAAAGCCAAGTAGAGAATATTTCAAAAACTAAACATGCTTCACTAGCATAAATGATCATGATGCAAATATATACAAGATGCTCAAATGCGTTGTCAAATCTATATGATTTCTCAACAAAATCCTTTCTTTCTAATCACCAAAACCTTCGTTTAATCAAAACATTTTCCAAGTTCAAAACATACATTTGATATAAAATCCTTGTCCAAAAACCAATTCAAGTATCTCAATACCAACCATCAAATACATTACTAAATAAAATGCAAATACATCGCTAAACAACAACAAATACATTGCAAACACATTTTTCCAAAACATCCTTTCAAGCCAAAACGATGATAAATAAAATGGGTAAATCTCTAGGGCTAGTGTTCATACGAGTAATTATACAAGTCACAATGTCAATTTTACTGATGCTAACCGGAAGACTCGACACCTACCATGTGAGTTTAAGTCTTTCACCATGGACACACATGCGAATTTAATTATGCTTTAACACCGCCTCAAAGCTTTACCACTTTATCTACCCTTTCCAATAGCACAATATGTATGATTCAAAATATTGTTTTCCAAAAGATTACAAACGTACCAAAACAAAATACGATAATTCTCAAAACTTCTTTCCAAACATATGGTTTCAAATTCCAGAATCCATTACATGCTCCATGATATGAATGATTTCAATTTGCCTAATCCACATGCAATTTCTAATACACGACAATACTATCCTCCACCCATAGCCAAAATAGTTATTCCTAATGCAATAATTAACATATAACAATACAGATATATTTTTTCAAAAGAGTAACAACACCAATTTTCAAAATCCTACAACCATTTCCTTTCCATCTCTTTCCAACCGAACCATTTACCAAAAATCAATCCAACTCTCAAAACAATATCATTTAGAATTTTTCTACAAATTGGGGCTTTTCCATATTTAGAAAATCATTGGCAAGTTTGTACACCAAAAATAGATTTAATAGCAAAATCATCACCAACAACCCCCAAATTTGGACAAACCCTCAACTCGCAAAATATACCCCAAAAGCAATCCAAGCATCACAAGATCTATATATCAAAATATACCACAAATACACCAATGAACTCATATCGAGTTAAGGAAATAGACCCTACCTCTTGAAGCGAAGATGATACAAGAGAGAGAGAATGGAGAAACCTCAACCACGCCGAAACCCAACTTTGTTCCGATCAAAAGAGAGCTCTCAAAGTGCTCTACCTTATGGTCAAAGTGACCAAGATGGGGAAATCAACAGATCTAGGTGTATTTGTAGAGAGAAAAAGAGTTTTAGAGAGAGAAGCTCTAGATCTAGAGTTTTTAGAATGTTTAGAGAGAGAGAGAGAGAGAGAGAGAGAAATGAAAAAATGACTCAAAAATGTGACTTTAGAATATGATATACGCGCAGATCGCTCGAGTGCAAAAAATGTTGCTCGAGTGTCGAGACACAAAAATATGGGACCGCTTAAGTGCAGGAATCACTACTTGAGCGAAGAATACCAACTCCCAGAAGTTTTGCAGATAGAAGACCACCGCTTGAGCTCAAGAAGTACCGCTCGAGCCAACATCGCTCAAGTGTAGGAAATACCACTCGAGTGAAGAACACCACCCTCTCAGTATCTCTGTAAAACTGTAAAAGTACTAATAGCTCATAAAGGCCGTTCAAGAGCAACAATCTTCGCTCGAGCGAAGAGACCAAAATCTAGGTAACAACAATTTTGAAAAATGGGCTACCAACCTGTTCCAAACACCCCTAAGACACTCTAATAACCAAACTCAGTGAAGTACAAAATTAACAAGACATGAACAATCATATAAGACAGTGAAACTTGGATCCAGAACATCAAATAGATCGGGTCCAAACTAGAATTGCTACATATATGATGCATGAATTTGAAGTTTTCAATTTTCCCTATGATGATTTCAATTTACAACAATCCAATAATTCATATTTCAACCTCAAAGTCGAATAAACACTCCCAATTTCATGTTTTAAAAATCTGCTAAAAAAACCCCTCTTTATTGAACAAGTTTCAAAACTAGGGCTTGTAGAAAATTAAGGATTTTCTCTCTTTCATGAATTAGTGACCAATTTTCATCACCAACAACAATAATAATCAATAATAGACATAATTCCATCCATAATCATGAATTATTGCCCACATCCTTCCAAATTATTTATTAGCAAACACAATCTATAGATGTATATATATATATCTACAAATATGAATATCTAATGAAATTACTACATGTGGGTCTCAAATTAAGATATAACAAATTAAAGATACCCCTACCTCAAGAATGAAAGCTTAAGATGGAAACCTAGTTGAAATTTCAATGAAAATGAATCGGTAGATATCTCGAACTAGGCTTGTTCTTCAATTTTCTTGAAGGATCTAGGGTGGATTTAAGGGAAAAAATTGGAGAAATCAAGTGTTTGGAGCTCTATGGTTTCAGGTATGGATGAGAGGGATAGAAGAGAGTAAGAAAGAATAAAGATTTTGGGAAAAAAAGTGAATTTAAAGTGCTAGAATTCGTGCAGACTGCTCGAACAGTCAAAATCTCCATCGAGCGGACTTGCTTCTAGCACATATGCCCAAATTTCAAACAGGCATAAATACCTTGTCCAAACTCAGTTGTGGGTCATTTTTGTGTCCAAATTGAAGCCTCGGAAACAAGCTTGCCAATGGTTCTAACCTCACATCTAAATTAAAAGTGTGAAAAAAGAAAAAGCCAAAAGAGTGAAAACTACTCATAGAACAATTATCCGAATCAATGTTTTTGGTTCAATCTTACTTTATGATTATGATACCACCTCAATCAATATTCCAAAATGAACCAAAGAGGCTCCAAGTACAATAATAAGAGTGTCAAGAGCAATCCAACTAGTCCAAGAAGTACAAAGTGTTACAACCTATATGTTTGCACCTTTTACTCACCTTTGCTTTCGAGCGGTCTTCCTGATTTGTTTAGTATAAAGTGTCTTTGTTTGCTCATTTCTGATTGAACTGTCTAGATTCTCAAAGAGGAGTAAAATACAAAGTGTTCTATATCGGAGGGTGTTTTTATTTGAGTTTTCTTGATGTATAGAAGGTGATCAATTGATCAATGAACTACATACTGACAAACATCAAGGGTTGTTTTTATTTTTTTATTTTTTCACAAAAAGAAAGAGGTACTCATCAGTGGATTACAGGAAACTTGGGCCAGAAGCTTTTGTCATGCTCCAGAAATTCTAAACATTAATAATTTCCACTTCATAAAGTGTCTCAACAAGTTTCATATAAACAAAGGTTTTCAAAGAACTCTTTTATAATAAAAAAATTGTGGTTTTTAATATGATATGCTCTCTTTCTCATTGAACTATAGTCAAAAGTTTACAAGTCTAAGTCTATAATAATTAGAGTTACAATATCATAGTTCAAGAAGTTAGAGAATTTCAAGAAAACAAAATGCCTTAATGGCTTACAAACAACAAGGCAAGAGCTTTGGTACACAAAAATGGACTCTTGGTCCCAGAACAGGTAAGCTCGGAGCTTTCACATAATTCACATCCATGAGCCTTCATGCTCCATACACAAAATCCACCTATTGCTCATTGGGGTGGAGACACATCACTGAGTCCTAAAATGTTAGATAGGGATGAGTTATATGCCCAATAGAGATACATTTAATAGAATCTAATTTCTTGAAAATCCATATGGCATTACCTTAACCCAAAAAAAAAAAAAAAAAAAATTACAATTAATGTGTTTGAATGAAAAGGAAATAAATGCACCATTGTTCAAACTTAAATATTTCCTCAACATTAGGGTGGTAAATACACCATGAAATCCTTTGTAGGAGTCCCAATAATACATTTACATAGATTCATAACGAAAAATATCTCCATATTTGCCGGCTATTAATATGGCAAGGCGATGGGCACCCAAAATTATCTGTTTTTCCACCTTTACCAGCTATTAATATGGCAGGACCAATGGACACCCAAAAATATTTTTCCACATTCATCTGGTGATAAGCTCAAGATAGGGTGATTGGGCACCTTGACTCCTCGCACGGGTACCAGTACAAAACACATATCGTTTCTAAAACCCTAATTCAACTACTAGGACTCATACACTATTTGTCCCCTTTCAATATTTCCAAGCTTCCAAAAGATTATAGAGTTCATAAGATAATATTTGTAATGCACATGATGCATGAATTTGAAATTCCTAATTTAATTGAAGTTTATTCAATTTATCATTAGGAGAGGACAACAATAGTATACAAGGAATTTTGATAATTTCCCATTTCTACAACCTCACATTTCTTCAATTCAATACATGATCCCAACATAATCTAAAATTTCATATCTCAACACATTTATATCAATCATTTACTAAATTTCAAGAATTAAGGGCCAATTGAACAAAACATCATCTGTAAATCAATTTTAAAAACTGGGGTTTTGGAAGATTTGGTGATTTTCCCTCTTTTTGCTTTAGAAGCCACTTTGCAACATCAAAATTCATAATCCACAAGGAAATATTTGTAACTTTTTACAAATTTAGGTAGAAGCCCCCTTTTAAGCATAAAACCTCAATTTATGTATGAAATCATTTCATATACACCATAGTTAAGAAAACACCATATAATCATCCCAAATCAAAGAGATACTAAGTTAAAAGTAACCCTATCTCAATAATGAGATCAAAGAAGCAAGATTCAAGAAGAACTCTTCACGAAATTGAAATCCAGTCGGTAAGAACCATGATCTCCAAGTGGCCTTCACTTTTTGCAAGGGGTCTATGCTTGATTCTTGGTTAGAAGGGAGATTTCTAGAGAGAGAAATTAGGGTTTTTTTGGAGCTTAGGGGAGGAGAAAGAAGGAGGAAAAGAAAAAGTGAAAGATATAACGATTTCAGTTTAGACCCTGATCCATTTATTGTTTTGGATCCGAGATTTCTAGTCTTGAATGGTTGTTCATATCGTTATTCATCTTATTCCTTGTTGAGTTTGGTTGTTGGAGTGTCGTGCGTTTAGAACAGGTTGGGAGTTAGTTTTTCAAAAGAGTTGTTGTCTTTGGCTTGTTCGGTCGAGCGAACTTTCTTGCACTCGAGCAGTCTTTGAGACCTTCCAGTACTTTTGTAGGTCTGTAGAAGTACTGGAAGTGTGGTGTTCTTCACTCAAGCAATGTTTCTTACGCTCGAGCGGTCTTGGCTCCAGCGGTTCTTCTTGTGCTCAAGCGGTTAGCCTCTATCTGTAAAACTTCTGGCAGGGTGTCATTGTATGCTTGAGAAGTGATTTGTTCACTTAAGCGGTCTTATTTATTGTGTTTGGTCGCTCGAGCGATCTACACGTATATCAGTTCATAAAATTCACTTTTTGGTTGACTTTTTCATTTCTTTCTCTCTAAACATTTCAAAAACCTATATATACATTCTCTTTCTTTAAAACTCACCTTTAAACCTCAAATACACCCTCACCCTTTGATCTCTACACCTTTGTTCTTTGGAGTAAAGATAGAGTTCGTTGAGAGCTTCCTTCTAATCTGAAAAGTTTGTGTTTTCGTCAACGTTGACTTTTGGGGCTTTTGGGCTTTCTCCTCTTCTAGAGTGAAGGTAAGGATTTTCTTAATGGTGTGCATGTTGTTTAGCTGCGTTATATGTTATTTTGTTAGTTATGAGTTTTTGAAAAAAGTAGTTTTGAATATATATTTATTGATGCACAAAATTGGGGAAAAAGACTTGTTTTTGGTTATGGTTTGGGATTGGTAACCTAGTGGTTATTGTGCTAGGAGTTTTTTTTTTTTTTTTTTTATAAAAAAAATGGTTTTAAAGGGTTTCTCAAAACTAAATCGAAAACTAGGGTTTTGGGTGTTTTTATGGAAAACGAAGGAATTGGAATGGTTGTGGGATTTTCATTGAAATGAGGTTTGGTTGAGAAATGTTTTGAATTATTAAAAAATAACGAATATTATTTACTCTTTTGAAATGGTGATTTTGTTGGAAGCGATGTGAACGATTTTGGAAAAATTGTATATTTTCAATTGAAATTCACAAGGCTCGTGAGGAGTGTGAATGTTGTTTTGGGAATCATGAGATTTTGTATAAATAATTGGGATTCCAATTTGGTTATGATTTTTGGAATATTATTATTGTTTTTGTCTTTTTCTTAAAGATAATTGTTTTGGTAACAGGTGAAGGGTTGTATTGATTATTGTAGAAACTACATGTGGATTAAGGAATGGAAATGTTTATAAATCATACATCGCATTGTGCATATTGTGGATTTGTAACTGGAGGTTTCATGTTTCAGAAAAAAAAACACGTGTATTGTATTATTGAAATGGTAAATAAAATGGTGAAGTTATAAGGGGGTGTTAAAGTAGAATTAAGTTGGCTTGTGTGTCCTTGGTGCAAGACCTAAACTTGCACGGTAGGTGCTGAGCCTTCCGGTTAGTACCGATAAAAATGACATAGTGACTTGTATAGTTACTATTATGAACAGTAGCCCTGGAGATTTATTCAATGTATTTACCACATGATTGTTTTGGAAGAATCTAGTTGACTTGGAAAGATGTTTTGGAAATCTCGCATTACATTGTTTCAAAGAGAGAAAATGCATGTTTTACCATGACATTTCACATGCATTCATCTTATGATATTGTTAAGCTTCATGTATGTCATTAAGTTTATTTCTACTAGGTTTTGTGCTCACCCTACAAGGAAACAACTTTCAGTGGTGGTGTGCCTCAGACAAGGTGATGACTTGGGAGGATCTTGAAGCTTAAGACTTGTATTTATTGTTTTCCTTGGTTATTTGTTGTAACTTAAGGCACGGGGTTTCTTTGTGTTGAGTTATGACTTATTTGCTGTAACTGGGCAAGGCCTTGGAAATTTGTATCCTTTAAGGCAATAACTTGTAATTATTTAGTTTTATTTATCACAATAGAATTCATGTTGTAGAACTAAAAGAATGAACCAAGGCATGTGTTGAAAATGATGTTCCATAATCATATTGTTATTGTGTTCCGTATGTTAGCAATATTATAATGGAGTAGAAATTTTTTTTTTTTTTTTGGGGTGTTACAAAAGAAAAGATCAAAAAAGTAACTTTTAGGTTGCTAATATCGCGCACCCACTCGAGCGGTCTTTCCACTGCTTAAGCGGTGAACTCAATCTCATAACATTTCAGTTTGCAGTGTGAAGTATTGGTTGCCTCCTCTTTATCGCTTGATCAGTGAAACCAACCGCTCGAGCAGTCACCCTAGAAACATTTAGTCACACAGGCTCAATTCATAAGGCACTCTCTACACATCAACCGTATTTACATATGTAACCATTTAAATAAATTTTTTCATTTAGTCTCTTACATTTACATTTCATTTATTTAAGTTTACAATATAAATAAGGAAATACCCCCCGTTTGGATTCAAAGAAAAAAATACAAAAAATAAAAAATAAAAATCTAATAAACAAAAAAGTGGCTCCCCAGCTTTAGTACAGAAATAATTTTCTGATTGAAATTTCTAAGTTTGACGTTGAAGTAAAGTGGTTAATACCTCGTAGAAAAATCTCATATAATCAAATTAGACTATTTAATATATAAGTAACAATTACTGTCAAAAATTATTTTCAAAATTGTAAGTTTTGAAAAATCCAAATTTTGCACTTAGAAATTTTTTAGGCTAAGTCCAATCATATATGAAAACTTTTAATATAACCATCATTATCTGAAAAAGAATAAGGGACAGATCTTGACGAGCCATTACAACCGATTGGATTAGTGGCTCATCGCCGTAGATTTGACATCGACATTACGGTTGGTTAAAGCAATTCTGAGGTGAAGAGGGTAGTAGAAGAGGCACATCGGGTTTAGTTCTATTTGAATGTGGATTTGCTAGGTAATTGAGAGTTCTCTTTTGTAATTCCTTTGTCTTTTTAGTGGATTGTTTTATGGTTTTGTCTGTTATTTTTTATCACAATTGGAGGAGCGATTGTGATTTTTTGCTGATAAATTGTTGTACTGATTTGTTGTTAATTGTTTGATTGAGATTGCTATTCATTGTTTAAAATTAAAACATAATCCCAAATTGATATCTGTGGGGTTTTAGATTTTGCAATTGGTATTAGAGCGGTTTGCTCAATCTTTGTTTAACAAAGCTATAGAAGCGAGATCTTGCTTGTTTTGTGTCACATATTCAATTCAAGAGGGTAATTCTACGTCTCGACCACCCTCACTTGAAGGAGGAAACTATTTGTTATGGAAGTGTAGGATGATGATGTTCCTTAGAAAGTAGAATCTGGATGGATGGCGCATAATTGAGGAGAATTTTGAAGCACCATTTGACATTGATTCAATAACTCATCAGAAAATGGTTAAGCCTGTCAAGAAGTGGAGTGTTAATGAAAGGGAAGACATGAAGAGTAGCTTGCGTGCATCAAATGAAATTCAAAAAGCACTATCGGAAGTTGAGAAACAACACATCTCTCATTGTGAGCATGCAGAAGATACATGGACTATTCTATTGCAATTTCATGAAAAAGGGGAATCATTCTCACAAGTATCAAGTACTTCTGAATTTGACGTTTTTGTTGCACAGTTGGATACTTTAAAGAAAGAAGAGAAACAAGAATAAGATGTGTCTTTGCATGAAACTACTATTGATGAAGAATCTTCTGAGAGCGAGAATGAATAGTTGGATGATGAAACAAGCGGTGAAGAGCTTCTACAAGTTTATGAAAGGTTGTACAAAGAGTATCTCAATTTGACTAAGTTGAATGACAAACTCACTACCAAACTCAAAGCATATAAGAAAGAGAATGTGTAACTATGAGAAGAGATTTTCAAGGTGAAGAATGATGCCATCAAGATCTCTGTTGATTGACAAGCTCTTTGTGATAAACTCTTGGCTTGTAAAACCAAGAGGAATGAGTTATTGAAAGCACACGAGTTGTATGTAGAAAAGGTTAAATGTCTCAAAATGTCTCAAGTCGATTTGGATGAGCAAGTCAATAAGAAAGATAAAGAGATCAAGTGTACTAAGGCTACCATTAGTTTTTGGAACAAAAGATCAAAGACTTCGGACAATATCATGGGGTCTTGACAAATGGGTTATGACAAGAGTGACATTGGCTTTGGTGGTGACAAAGCAAAAATAGAGTGCATTCAAATCTCATGATACAAGAACTCAAGGAAATGGGAAACAAAAGATTTAACATGAGGATGGACTTCTCAATCTTTCTAGAATTTGGCAAGGTCAAAGAAAAGAAGGTACACCCTATTTTTATTTGTCATCATTGTGATAAGCATGGTCATATTCGCTCTTATTGTTATGAGTTGTATGGAAGAGTGTCTCATAGAGGTAGAAGAAATTATAATACCTCGTGAAGAAGGAAACATTTCATTGGTCATAATGAGATTATGGGTCATATTAGACCTCATTATTTTGATTTGCTTGAGACCAAACGTGAAGCAAGGTTGTGTTTGCCTAGACTACGGAATAGGAGGTTCGAAACCAAGTCGAGACGGGTTCCCATTGAAGGGGAAGGGAACCACAATGTCAAGACACCACCCAAGAACATAATATACACAACATTGTTCATACTAAAAGCGATTTGTGTGACAAAGCTTGACTTGGGTTAATTTGTTTATTAAACTTATTTTTCTTCTTCTTCTTCTTCCTTTTTTTTTTTTTTTTTTTGTCTTTCATATTTTTGGTTCTTTTGTGTGTGTTTGTTTATTTCTTTCTTGTTTTGATTATAAAAAAAAAGTCCAAAAGATTTTCTTTATATGGTTTTACAAGCTTGAAAATTTTGAGATGTTCTTGGTGTATATAGGAATTGATGAGAATATCCATACTTGTTAATGAGTGTGTGCTATATGTGTTTCTTACTCATTCAGATTGTGTGTACTTTGATTAGTAAATGGCAGACTCTCTTGCATAAGTGATCAAAGTTCTCTATGAACTTCTAGTGGTGTTTCTTGGGTTTTTCTTGAGAAATTGACGGTGCTAGCTTATCTTGGGTGATGTTGAGTCTCTTAACTCCCTAGCATCTTTTGCACCTTCACTTGCTTACCCTTACATGTTTATCTCTCATGGCATGATGAAAGGCTACCTCAGAGTCACCAACTAGGCTTCATTATCTTTTCCATTATTCTCTGGTTTGGTTTCCATACTATTGAGCATGAAAGCCGCCAGTGAGTGCACAAGAAAATTGTATACATTGTTTTAGGGGAAGCATTCGTGTTTAGTCAACAAATACTCCTTGATCACTAGAGGTTTGACTTTTTTCAGTCATTTGTAGATTCTCTTGTTGGAGGTCCAACCATCAGATCACTACTAGGATTTGAATCTAGTGTTTGTCAAACTCCAAGACACACACACACACACACACACAGACATACACACACTTTTCTCATGAGATCTATGCTTTTGATATATTGCATCACATTCTTTCATAAGGAATCTTCTAGAGATCGTGCACATCGTGTTTTTAAGTAATTGTGCTTCTTAGATAATCTTGTGTGTTTTGAGGTACAAATCTGAAATTCCTTACTTGCTCCCCCATAGTGAATTTTTGTCTTTTATTTGTTTTTTTTTTTTTGGGAGCTTGTTGTCCTTTGATGAGGAGGTTATTTGTTAAGAGGAGCCTTGTTGAGCATAGATTTATGTTGAGTGTTTTGAGAGGGAGTTAGATACTTGTTGGTTTGCATGTTGCTATGTGTTGCTTATTCATCACATGCTATTGATTATTACATCATCCTGTCATTGCTTTGGTTGATTGAGTTTCCATTGACAATTCACGACAAAAAAGGGGAGTATATTTGAGGAGGAGATTTTTTTAAGTGATGCTGTTGTTTGATAGCATGCTGTTCTTTTCATATTTTCATATTGTCATAAGTTTCATGCTATCATATACTCTTGTGGCACTAATAATTGTTTTGCAGATCATGGCCTTGAAGAAGTTGTCTTTGTTGGTTATAATGGGTTGGGGTGACTAGGATTTTCTTTGTTAGGTGTGTTTTGTCACGGGATTACCAAAGGGAGAGATTATTAGGTTTTTGTAATTGGTAAACCCATTGGACAAAACTCTTTTCAGTTGTATTTTTATTCGCTTTATTGTATCTGTGAGTTATGAGAGTTTAGATGTGAATCTAACTTGAGTTGTGCCTATCTAGAGGAGTTTGTGCTAACATTCTAGATCTTGACTTGAGCATTCCTTGTTTTCCACTCCATTGACTAGATGCGAGGATCAAGTTTCGATCAGCTCATAGGGGTCGAGGGCCAATAAGCGCCCCAAAGCCAAGAAAAATGTCACAATGGTTTGACCGCTCGAGCAGTCTTTTGTGTGCTTGAGCAGTGAGTGGTTCATCAAGTATCCCTACCTGTAATGAGAAACATGTTTTACCGCTCGAGCGGTAGATGTTGAGCTCAAGTGGTTGGCCTATATGTTTGCACCGCTTTTACTCACACTGCTCGAGTGGTAAAGTGTGCGTTCGAGCGGTCTTTACAGCTCCGTTTAGTATAAAGTGCGCTGTTTGCTTGTTTAAGGGTTGAACCCCTCTAGATTCTCAGAGAGGAGTAAAATGCAAAGTGTTCTATATTGGAGGGTGTTTTTATATCCGTTTCCTTGATGTATAGAATGTGATCAATTGATCAACGAACTACTTATTAACAAACATCAAGGGTTGCTTTTGTTGTTTTGTTCACAAAAAGAGAGAGTTGTTTATTGGTAGATTCCAGAGAACTTGAGCTAGAAGCTTTGATAGATTAGGAGTGGCTCATTGTCGTGGATTCGACATTGGCATTAATGGATTCAACATTGTGCAAAGCAATTACGAAAACAATGGTAGAAGAGGAAAATCGAGTTTGGTTTAATTTCGGTGTGGATTATCTAGGTAATTAAGAGTTCTTGTGTATCATTCCTTTGTTTTCTTAGTGAATTGCTTTGTGGCTTTAGCTTGTGATTTTTTTTTTAAATTTCTTTTTATCATAATTGGATGAGTCTAATTGTGGTTTTTTTCACGTTCATCGTTATCTTTGATTTGTTTTTGATTGGTTGATTGAGATTGTTATTCATTGTTTAAAATTGAAATATATTCCCAAATCAATATTTCGGGGGTTTTCGATTTTTCACCATAGTTGCGATGTGTAACGCCCTGAATAAACACAATAAACCACCTAAGACGGTAAGTAAATAACAATATGAATTAAAGTATGATGTCCTTCTATTATAAGAGATTCGGTTGTACAAAAGGATGACACATGTGATATACATTCATAAATACTACATCCTGAATCTCTGACATGTGTTCTGAAGCGATAAAAAGAAAAAGCTAAGCAGAGATAATCATATGCCCTAAAGGCTTATGTCTTTCCAAGTCAAGACTTGGGTACATCAAAAGTAAGTCTTAAGCTCAACAAAAATAAAGCCCTAAGCTTGTACAAAAGTGAATATAGAACAACAAAACTGAGCCTTCAGCTCCACAGTCCTCCCAAGCTAAGTCCTTGGTGGAGGCATATCACTAGCACCTGAAAATGGTTTTCCCCGAATAGGGTGAGCCAAAGCCCAGTAGAGATAATCTAACACAATATATGAATCTTAACAAAGATATAAGGGTGAAATGCATATGCAATGCCCATGTCAAAACGATTTATTTTTCTTTCTCAAAATCACACCATGCTCAAATTATAATACAATTCTCAAATCATGTCCTTTACCATAGGAAACAAGGGAGAATTCTCAAACAGGTAGAACTTTTCATGGATATTTAAGTCCACGGGAAACCCTCAAACGACACCCATGTAAATGCAGCCTATACAAGCGCTACTATGGATAATTCATTCGCGGGAATTGGCACCATGTATATACGTGTTTTTGGGGACTTTCACCCTGGACACACATGCCAACTTAATCTGGTGATACACACATTTTTCTCACATTCACTCATTTTTCTTAAAATCATATACATTTGCAATGTATTAAATGGGTAACTATGTTCAATGGACATGCAAGAGAAATTAGTTTCAATTCACATAATCCTTGTGCAATTTCTATAACAATCATAGCTATCCTCTACTGATAGCCCAAAACAAATATTTCTAAACAGATATACAATCTTCAATACAGATAAACTTTCCAAAATTTAAGAGGTGAGCAATAATACATATCCAACTCCACCATCCATATCAATATCCATCCAATTTCACTTTTCCAATATCAATTCCATTTATTTATACAAAATAAATACTTAAGATATTTAGGGCAAAATCACTTTCTCGTTCAAAATCCATTCCAAGTATGAAACCAATACTTTAGTCACAACTCATCCTCGTTTTCACTCCCATAACCATTTTTCCATACATCCATTTGAAAATCCCTCTTTTGATTTTAAACCAAAACCCTAGGTTTGTTAAGAATCCTTCAAAATTTACAATATTGTTTTATAAAACAAATAGCTAAATTAAAATCATAAAATAGTGTAAAGAATCCCTACCTCAAAGCTAGAAGACCAAGAAGAGAGTGGAAAAACCTCAAGGAAGCCGAAATCCAACTCTATTCGGATGAAAGTGAAGCTCTAGGTGAGCTCTACCTTTTTAACAAAGGGAGTAGAGTGAAGAAGTGAGTAGATCTTAATGTATTTGTCGAGAGAGGGCAAGTTCTAGAGAGAGGAGCTCTAGATTTAGGGTTTTGAAATATTTTAGAGAGAGAGAGAGAGATGAAAAAGTGATGTAAAAAGTGACTCTTATGAATTGATATACGCACAGTCCGCTTGAGTGCAAAAAGTGACGCTCAGGCGTCTAGGCACAAAAATGATTACCGCTCGAGTGCAAGAAGTGACGCTTGAGCTCCAAGACACAATGAAAAAAGGCATCCCCACTAGAGCGCGAAGTGATGTTCGAGTGTAGAATACAGCTCCTAATAGTTTTACAAAGCGAAGACCATCGCTCGAGCACAAGAATGGCCACTCGAGCACTGGCTGCTCGAGCATAGGAAACACCGCAGGCGTAGAATACACTCTCCTAGTAGTTTTGTAGGCACGCAAAAATCTTGAGAGTTCACAAAAGCCGCTCGAGTGTAAGAGCAAAGTTCTGGGCAACAAGGTTTTTGAAAAACAAAGTACCAACCAGCTCCAAACACAACCAACACATCTGGATAGCCGAACTCATGTAAGGAAAAGAGGAATAAGACAAAAACAACCATATAAAACCAAGAAACCCAAATCCAGAATAACAAATGGGTCTGGTCTAAACTAGAATCGCTATATTCTGCCCGCTTAAAGAATTTCATCCTTGAAATTACAAATCAAACTTTAAAACCATGTTTAAACCAATCTAGGGGACAACTTCCTACTCTTTCCAAACCTCATCAAACCTCACCTAGGCGATATCTTCAAGAAGACATGATCTCCTACCTCAAAAGACAAAGGTCTCCTCCTACGGTTGGCATAACTTTTCTAGTGACTGTAGGCCGCAGCCAACCTCTTCGGATAAGTGCAACTTTCTCCGTTGTTTCCCGAACTAACTCTGGACCCAACATTGACAGGGGATCTACACAGTCAGTCATACAAGGTCTCAAACGGTGCCATGCCAATACTTGACTAAAAGCTATTATTATAGGCAAACTCCACTAAGGGCAAGTGCCTCTCCTACGACCCCTTAAAGTTAAGAACACAACCCTGAAGCATATCCTCATGGATCTGAATAGTACACTCAGACTGCCCATCAGTCTAAGGATGATACGCAATGCTTAAAGTCAAACTCGAACCCAAGGTATTTTGTAGGTTCTGCCCCAAACGAGCCATAAAATACGGATCTCTATCTGAAACAATCGTCATAGGGACCCCATGAAGTCTCACCATATCCCTAATATAAAAGGTCGGCTAGATAATCTACCGAGTCACTCACGCGCATAGGTACAAAGTTCGCCAACTTGGTTAACCAGTCAACTACCACCCAAATTGCATCACTACCCCGTTGAGTCCTAGGAAGACCCACAACAAAATCCATCGTGGCATGCTCCCACTTCTACTCGGCTATAGGCAAGGGTTGTAACAAACCTGCTGCCCTATGATGTTTGGCCTTCACTTGTTGACAAGTAAGGCATGTTGATACAAACACGACCACATCCTTCTTCATTTCCCTTCACCAAAAATGGCGACTAAGGTCGTGATACATCTTTGTGCCTCCCAGATGTACCGCAAGGCATGAATGGTGGAACTCTTACAGTACTTTCTCTCGACAAGACTCCGGTACGAAAAGACGGTCACGGTATCTAACACTTGTATCGGGATACACATTCAAGCCATTCTCCACCTTCCCATTAGAGATCTTTTCCCGGAGGGTTTCTACCTTAAGATCACTCTTCTGCGCTTCTATCACTTGGTTCACAAGTATAGGTTGTGTTACTGCTGAAAACAAGGCTGCAGACTCAACAGACTTGCTAAGATGTAAGTCAAATTCACCAATAGCATCCAACATCTCCCATTACTGAATGGCAATGCAAGCTACATTGCTAATAGATTTCCTACTCAAGGCATCGGCCACAACATTGGCTTTCCTCAAATGATAACGTAACTCAAAATTACAATCTTCTATAAACTCCATCCACCTCTTACCTTGATTCAATTCTTTTTATGTAAACAAATATTTCAGACTCTTATGATCAGAAAACACTTCAAACTTCTCACCATATAGGTAATGCCTCCAATTTTTTAAGGCAAAGATCACTGTCGCTAAATGTCATTTTCTGGATATCTTCCTCCCTTACCCTTAACTGGTGATAACCCGACTCAAGTCTATCTTGGAAAAGCAACAAGATCCCTTCAACTAATCAAACAAATCATCTATGCAAGGCATTGGGTACTTTTTCTTAATAGTTACCTGGTTCAACTTCCAGTAATCAATACAAAGTCACAATGCACCATCTTTCTTTTTGGCAAAGAGAGCCGGTGTTCCCCAAGGTGAAGTACTAGGGCGAATAAAACCCTCATCTAATAGTTCTTTGAGTTAAATCTTTAACTCACTCAACTCAGTGGGTGCAAATCTACATGGTGCCATGCCAGACACTAAATCAATGGATAACTCAATCTCTCAGTGAGGTGGTAAACTAGTAAGATCCTTAGGTAAAACATCCGGGTATTTACAAACTACCCTTGGAAATTCAACTCGGACCTCGCCACACTCACTACCCATGAAGTTTCCAAGAAGACAACTAAGCTCACTTCGACCACACGGATCATAAACTGGTGATAAGACTGTATCGGCTCTGTCCCCCATGAAATAAAAAAATCACCGCTCAAGGTACATATAGTAACCCTCTGATGGTAATAATCTATGACAGCCCGATACAATGACAACCAGTCCATACCCAATATAGCATCAAAACTCAACATGTCAATCAACACAAATGCAAAAGGAAGTCGGCAACCTTTATGTCACAACCCGACACCCTTGCTCCGAAACTGTCTTACCACTAATAGGTGACTCTACACTGAGAGGGTATGCTAACTGATCCAACTCTAACCCCAAACCCAATGCAAATGCAGACGAGATAAATGAATGGGATGCACTCGTATCAATCGACACATTAGCATTGGAATTGCATAACAAGAAAATACCTCTCACTCACCAAGGCGCCGATTACTAGATGCAGGCGCAATAACATCATACACCATACATGGGTCTCTTCTCAACCTGCTCACCCCTCAGAGCATAAGCGTGATGCATTGACTAACCCGAAGAGGCTCCCTAATTGGCCTGAACTAACTGTGTAGGCTGGTGGCTCTATGTTTGCCTCGAACCAGACACACTAGGCGTACCACACTAGGCGTACCACCCAACTGTGGACAAAACCTCTTCATATGCCCTGCTTGCCCACACTAATAACAAGTGAGCGGCTACCTTCTCCCCTGGCTCTAGCTCAGAGAACAAGCCGAAGATGGTGCAGACTGCTGCCGTCATCCTCTCTGAGGGCAAGCTGGAGGCTCGTGGCCCAACTAGCCACACTTAAAGTAGGTGAAATCTCTCTGACCACCTCTCCTAAAACCCGAACTCGACACTGGAAAAGTGGACCTTGACTGTGCTCCCTAAGACTGCTGTCTTTTACTGTCCCCCTGAACATCCTGACTCCTCCTAGAGCCCCTCATCCGTTCCTTCTCCATCTGCGTCACGGTCTCAAGATGATCCACTACCTCCACAAGGCATCCATAATCTCTAATCATTGACCCGGCCACTTTGAACATGAGCTCGATCTTCAACCTCTTCTCAAACTCTAAACAATGACGCTCTTCAGTCGCCACGAGTTCCGGTGCAAACCTTGACAGACTATTAAATACGACCTCAAACTCGGCCACCTGTGTGGTCAACTGCTTAAGTTGAGAAAATTGGTCCCTTAACTTCTCCCTAATAGTGGGAAGCAGAAAATTGTCTTGGAAGGCATTGACAAAAGCCTCCCAAGTCACTCTAATGCCCCCATGCACATACTCCACCACTGACCCGCATCTCTTTTCAATTGGAAGGATGCCAGGGTCACTCTCAGTTCGCCGTCCTTGATACCAAGCATCTTAAATGTCTTCACTTTCTCTTAAAAAAAGACGGCCCTATCTCAGCAACATAGGCTTGGAGTTGATTATCAGCTCTGAGAATGTCCATGGATGCCCGCAATGCTCTGGCCATTTCGCGGGCTAAGGCGTCCATGGCCTGACCAACTCCTTCTTGTGCCAGAATATCATTTGGTATAGGCACCTCCTGCCATCTAGGTCTACCACGCCTACCACCACGACCATATCTTGGCATCGCAATAAAGGTAACAAAAGAGATTAGCACATTTACAAATGTGCCGAAACCAAATCACTCGCGTCCTAATGTGGTGGATAACTATAATTCACTCTACATAAGCACGCAGTCACATAAACACATACGAATCTCCTTCCTCGATAATGATCGTCCCACGGTATTGCCAGAGTTCCAATTAGAAAAAACAATGATCAAGTGCTCTTCTAATAGGACTTCTAGAAACCCATAGGCCCAATCAATGTCTTAGGAATTAAATCCCATACCCATACAACCACATAAGCATGTTATCACATAGCATATCATATTTACTAATATCTCTATCAAGCGAGACAAACCCATTGTAGTAATTACTACTTCCCTTGTATCCAAAGTATTCAAACACAGTGCGCTCGATACCAAGTTGTAACACCCAATAAAGCGCAATAAACCACCTAAGGCGGTAAGTAAACAATAATATGAATCAGTATGATGTCCTTCTATTATAAAAGATTCGGTTGTACAAAAGGATGACACGTGAGATATACATTCATAAATAGTTCATCTGAATCTACAACATGTGTTCTGAAGCGAGCAAAAAGAAAAGAAAGCTAAACAGATAATCATATGTCCTAAAGGCCTACATCTTTCCAAGTCAAAGCTTGGGTACATAAAAAATAAGTCTTAAGCTCAACACAAATAAAGCCCTAAGCTTGTACAAAAGTGAACATAAAACAGCAAAATTGAGCCTTAAACTCCACAGTCCTCCCAAGCTTAATCCTTGGGCAGGCATATCACTCGCACTTGAAAATGGGTTTCCTTAAAAAAGGTGAGCCATAGCCCGATAGAGGTAATCTAACACAATATATGAAACTTAACAAAGATACAAGGGTGAAATGCATATGTAATGCCCATGGCACAACGGTTTACAACCCTTCATGGACATTTTGACCGTGGGAAACCGTCAAATGGCAGCCATGTAGCATAACCTATATAAGCGCTACTATTGCCATTTTACGGATATTTCGTTTGTGGGAATCGGCATCCATATAGACACGCATTTTTTGAGACTTTCACTCTAGACACACAGGCCAACTTAATCTGGCGATACATACCTCTTTTCCATATTTACTCATTTTTCTTAAAATAATATACATTTATAATGTATTAAATAGGTAACAATGTTCAATGCACATGGAGGAGAAATTAGTTCAATTCACCTAATCCTCATGCAATTTCTACAACAATCATAACTATCTTCCACCGATAACCTAAAATAAATATTTCTAAACAGATATACAATCTTCAATATAGATAAACTTTCCAAAATTTAAGAGATGACCGATAATACATATCTAACTCCATCATCCATATCAATATCCATCCAATTTCCCTTTTCCAACATCAATTGCATTTATTTATACAAAATAAATACTTACGGCATTTAGGGCACAATCTCTTTCTCTTTCAAAATCCATTCCAAGAATGAAATCAATACTTTAGTCATAACTCATCCTCGTTTCCACTCCCATAACCATTTTCCATACATCCATTTGAAAACCCTTCTTTTGATTTTAAACCAAAACCCTAGGTTTGTTCAAAATCCTCCAAAATTTACAATATTGTTTTATAAAACAAATAGCTAAGTTAAAATCATAAAAGAGTGTAGAGAATCCCTACCTCAAAGTTAGAAGACCAAAGAAAGAGTGAAGAAACCTCAAGGAAGTTGGAATCCAACTCTATTCGGATGAAAGGGAAGCTCCAGGTGAGCTCTACCTTTTTAACAAAGGGAGTAGGGTGACGAAATGAGTAGATCTTGGTGTATTTGTAGTGAGAGAGCAAGTTCTAGAGAGAGGAGCTCTAGATTTAGGGTTTTGAAATGTTTTAGAGAGAGAGAGAGAGAGAGAGAGAGAGATGAAAAAGTGATGTAAAAAGTGACTCTTACGAGCTGATATACGTTGTAGCGATCCTGATTTTTCGTAAGTCATTTTTTATTTATTTATTTATTTTTATTTATGTGATGTTGGTTTGATACTGTATTGGCATAAGAATGATGGATTGATTTTAATTATTTTGATTAGTTGTGTGTGCCAGGTTTAGGGTTTTTATGTGTGTTTATTTTATGGTTGTAATCAAACTCATGGATATTTGAAATTAAAATAAACTTGGAACCCATAGATAAATTCCAAATACTCCACAATGACTCCATGGATTGTTGTTTTATTTGAGTGTTGGTGAGAAAGAGTGTATAAAAAGAAAAAAGAAAAGGGTGAGGATTATGAGATTTATTTGAATGCCTTAGGCTTGGCATTGTTATGTTTGTTCACATGAGTAGATGATGGATTGTGTATATATATATTGTTGCCTCGTTCTCAAGAGTAGACGAGTGCTTTGATTTACCCACATACGTATATGCTAACCATCCGGGGAGTGTAGGTCAAACTCGAGACGATATCCTCGTGCAAGTTTGGCTTCAAAGTGGTGTTAGGTATATGGGTGGCACATGGGAAATATGTGTAGGTCGGAAGTGAAGGGCCGAAGTGGTGGAGTTAAGGTACAAAGAATTAATTATGAACTTATTGGTATAGTTTGAATTGTATTGATTTGTACATTTTGAAAAATAATAAGCGATCTCGATAAATTACAAAATTTGAGCAAAGACATGTATTTGTAATTCTAAACAACACAAATTCATGACCTCCCCCTTTCGTACCTAAGTTTCTCAGCAGAGACAATTTTGGTGATGACGAACACGTGGCCTTTGGCACGAGTCATGGGTTTCCTAAATTTTCCAAAAAAATATTTAGGTGGCGACTCTGTATCTGGCAAAGCAGTCCATTTTTGGCATTTTTGATTCAAAATCGATTTTCTAAAAGATTTGTTGGATTTGGACTCTTTGGTATTTATCTATTTCACATTGCACTTGTGGAATCAGATTCAGTACCGTGGGAGTCCGATACTGTAGGGCTTCTTCATCTTCCGAAAGGGGGAATGAAAAGTCGAGCTACACCCGGTAAAGCAACATCCTAATGCGTTTCACGCAAAAGGACAGAAGGGTGGTGTAACTAACAAGCACATCTCAATGTATTTCATACGGAGAGAGAGAAGGTTTTAACTAGGAAAAGAATAACATCCTAACGCATTTCACATGAAAGGACGGAAGGATAGTGTAACCAACAAACGTATCTCACCGTATTTCATACAGACAGATGGAAGGTTTTAACCGAGGGAAGAACAACATCCTAACGCATTTCACGCGAAAGGACGGAAGGGTGGTGTAACCAATAGGCGTATCTCACCATATTTCATACGGAGAGAGGGAAGGTTTTAACCAGGGAAAGAACAACATCCTAACACGTTTCATGCAAAATGATGAAAGGGTGGTGTAACCAACAGGCATTTCTCACTGTATTTCATACGAAGAGAGGGAAGGTTATAACTAGAGAAAGAACAACATCCTAACGTGGTTCACATGAAAGGACGGAAGGGTGGTGTAACCAATCGGCGTATCCCACCATATTTCATACGGTGAGAGGGAAGTTTTTAACTAGGTGAAAGATGTAAGACCAAACTACGTTTCATGTAGAGGCGAGGCAAAAGATACAAGCCAAACTATGCTTCATGCGAGAAATGAGAAGGGTACAAGCCAAATCACACTTGTGTGAAGAGTGTGGATACAAGCATGAAGCACATGGATGCAACATAATTGCTATAGTGTCTGAAATATGATGTGATGCATGCTCCATGCAACAACATGTAACATAATTGAAAAAGATAAACAAAAGCGGTGGTTTGAGAGCACCTCACAAAGATCTTTGACTTATAGTTCGGAGGTCCTCAAATGCCCATAAAATGATGCAACTTGTAAGCATGAGATGGGGTACTTTCACTTGAATGTTTGGACACAGGCAGTGCATCTAGAATGCAATCTCAGAATTTTCAGAAGCTGAAACAAATCCAAATTCTTTGATTTTCTTTGTTAGGATGAACACAAGACCCTCAATGCACAAAATAAGCAAGATCTCAGCAAAAACACATTGGAACCACTTAACAGGTACGGCTGACCAAAAGATGGGTTGGCCAGCCAATTAGTTATATGGTTGGCCATCTGACTCGAATTCGGGGCAGTTTGGGGTTTTTACCTCCGTGGCCCATTTAAACACATGTTTGGCCCACTTTTCCATACCTACAGCATCCGAAAAGGGAGGGGGTGGCCTCCCCTCCTTGTGTCTTCTTTGCAAGTGGTGATGGCCCAACATGTGAGCATGTTTTTCTACCATCTCATGGCTTGATCTCGATATGTTTTTGTGACTTTTTTGACCTATTTTGGTTATGTTTTTGGTTGGTTAAGTCACTTGTTGCTTCTTACACTTGTAGTGCAATCATGCTCACTAGCCTAGTGTACTTGTTGATTTGGCCTATCATTCTAGCTTGTGTTAGCTTGACTCCGGCATGTTTTTGGCTTTGATTTAGCATGCTTCAACTCTATTTCAAGTGGTCTTGGTCACACGTGCTTCGCTTTGTATAGCTATAGTGTAAATGGCCTTTACTAGCTTTGTGTTTTAAGACTCTTAGCATACTTTGTTTGAGTTATTTGCATGATGTGACATCATTTGGCAGGTGATTTCAGAGCATATTCCTCTGTTACACTCTCACATTTATCACTCTTTAATGGCTTTTGAGAGTTGTGCCTTATGCCTTGTTTGTGAGCCAATTTGTGCGCATGATTTTCTTGACTTTTAAGCTTCAATCTCAGCATGATTTAGCCTTTGTTTTGGCGTGCTTTAACTCTATTTTGAGTTGGTTTGGCCCTTTGAGGCTTGTGTTGTAAGGTTGTGGTACAACCCTTTTCATTATCTTAATGAGTTTAGCCTTTAAACATGTATTACATGGGTTGTTTGCATGATTTTAAGTCATTTAACATGCTATTTCAGTGCTGAAATATATGTCATTGCACTCCATTGTTTCAATCTTTCATTCACTTTGAAAGTGGTCTTGAGCCCCTTGATGGCTTGAATGTGGAATTGAGGTTCGCATGTTCAATGGTTTTAACCCTTTCATGAGGGTTCCTCCTAACCAACAACATGAGACCTCTTTCATGCTCAAAACACTTGTGGCTTAGACCCCCTTTCCAATTAGAGGACTTTTCACATCGAACTTAATTGGTTAAAGGACTAATTGGTAAGCTAAAATGTGTAAACAAGAAATGGACCAAGTAAAACATGGACAAGATAATATGTGTGTTGCATTGCATGTGTTTGGATCGGATGTTAATCCAAGCACAAGAAACGTGAGATGTTTTATACTTAAAGTGATGAGACGTGTTACATTTCTTGGTCGCCGTCAGCCTTGATCATGCATGATAGAGTGTTGGCCTTTTGAGTCTTATATGCGCATTCACTAAGCTTGTACAAGCTTGGTTTTTAGGCCATCATGCATTGAGATGCTTGATTGATGGCTTGAGAGCCAAGTGTCACTCTCCTTTGAGCTTGATACATGATAAGGAGAGTGGCAGTATACCTATTTCCTTGCAAATACACTGCCATGCCTCTGTTTGCTCTCTGTTGCAGCAAAAGGAGTAATTTCAAGGAAGCAGTGGCCGGCCATATGTACTAACCCGACCGACCAAAGCCAGACCGGCCATCAATGGTGGCCGATGGCCACCATTCTAACCAATCATCCTCGGCATGTTCTAGGGATAAAAAAGCGATCTGGAAGTTAGCATAATTTTCGAGAGGTCCAAAGATGTACCAAGCGAGGCATCTAGAGGTAAGGTGGTGGATTTTCGAGAGGAAGCCTACCGAACATACATGCATCCCTCGCTTCTCGAGGCCTTTCGCTTAAATTGCTTAGCTAATTAGTTCATTAGCATAGTCTTTTTGTAATTAATTAATTAAGTGTTTATTTAATTTATTCGAGTTGTAATAATTAATTAGCTAGAATAGTTAATTAGTTGTGTTGTAATAAGTAGCTTAGCTTCTTCATTCGGACCCTTCTTTGCTAGGGCGTATTGTTGTAATAAGGGTGCGTGTGTGTGTGCATATCTTCCAACCCCACGTCTTTCTCCCTTTTATTTAACCACTTTCGATGGTTAGATTAGGGCATATTTCAATTAGCATACCTTATGCTTGCATGCGTGCATCATTTACTTGTCTTGCATGTACCGGACTCGGCGCATCATTCAAACCGCATCGTATTTCAATACTTATTTGAATATGTATATCAAAGTGTTGCATTCATATGCCATCTTAGATAGCCGAGCCTATTTAGTTGCATTTCGCATGTGTTGCATTAGGCATTTTAGCATAGTTAGGATCATGGATATTTCTAACTAGTTTTTTGTTTTGGTTTGGAGTACACTATAAGTGTTACGCTTTAGCATACTTGCATGAATGTGAGTGCTGCCATGACAACATGCTTGCTATGAGGCTATTTGCTTAAGTGATTAACTGCATGAATATACGTGGATGAAGGCTTTGTTGCTTGAATTGGAACAATTCATCAGTGTGATTTTAAGCCCACTGCGAAGTGGCAAATCATGTTTTTAAGCTGTCATGTTTGATGGCAAAAGCATGCTTTAGCCCACGTGAGGTGGCATTTTCAAACCATTTTTCAAAACAAACATGAATTGATGTATTCCAAGTCTTGTGACTTAGTCTATACTTGTATGTTGTGCGCATCATATAGTAAGTTAGCTAATAATCAAAACAAGAACACATGAGTTTATAAAAAAACATATCATGCTTAGTAGAGGCCTATCCTTTGATCGGGCGGCGAGGTGCTCATTTGGGACCTTCCCTCTCGTGCCCAAGTTCTCGAGGCAGGCAACTTTAGTGATGACGGACACGTGGCCTTTGGCATGAGTCAGGGTTTCCTAAATTTTCCAAAACAAAATATTTAGGTGGTGACTCTATAATCTGGCAAAGCAGTCCATGTTTGGCCCTTTTGATTCAAAATTTGATTTTTCCAAACCAATTGCTAGATTCAGACTCTTTGGTGTTTTTCAGTCTCACATTACACTTTGTGTGATTAGATTCAGAACCGTGACAGGAGTCCGAACTATAGGACGACCAATTCTCGCCCTCTCTGAAAGGGGGGGAGGGCGTGGAGAAAGTCGGGTCCACAGTCTCTGGCGACTCTGTTGGGGATTTAGAGAACTTGACTCGAAACTCATGATATGTTGTTTCATCTACATTTATGTGTTTCTTTGCATTGCATTTGCATTGGTGCGCCTAAGTCACAGTGTTTGCCATATACTATTCCTGAACAGTTTGTCGAAGGCTTGCTTAGAAAAGCGTGCCATAAGGCTGACCGGCTGCGGGCTCTGCCATGATGGGAACACAAACCTTGGATTTGGATCACCGCTATACCGTTTGATCCTCCTTTCACTTCTTGGTGTTAGGAGCGAGAGGTATATTAGGTGGTCTTGCTGGGGCACCCTTTTAGACCAATTGACCTAGTTGCATATTAGAAGCCATAGAGACTATTCGAAACTAGGACAGGTTGCTGACTCGAATGCAGGATTATTTGAAACTACATGCATATGTACTGAAACCCTAGCTCCTAACAAAATAGGACAGGGAAACCCTACCCCACTATAGGGGTGTTTTGGCTCTCACTTGCTTGATATGTGCTATTAGGGTGCGTCTTTACAGGAATGTACGTATCATTCATAAATTTGGAGTGTCGATGCTGAGGACATCGGTATTTGAGGAATTGTCGGTTTTTTAGGCAGAATGTTTGGGAGTAGAAATCAGTGTTTGAGTACAGATTGTTCAACTTATGATATCAGCTGTGTGTTGTCTTTATCTAAGCCGAAATGTTGTCCGTTTCCTGATTATTGTTTCCTTTTTTGCTTTATTTTCTTTTTTACAAGGTAGTATTTCATCGGCATTACTTTCGATGAGGCGATACCCCCAGCACTCTAGACCAAAAGGTAGAAGGCTTCCTGGTCTGAGGATCTTATTGACGGACAACCAGTGTTTGCTTCATTACCCCGATTACAAGGCGGAGGCGATCGGGCATAAATACCCGATGCGATTGCTAGTTCAGCGGTCATTGTCTACCTCACTGCGTGGTTGAGTGAGATTTCTATTTCTACCTCAAGAAAAAATCCGCATATTCAAGCGGTCGGCACTGCGGTCGGTATGGAAGACATGATGCGTCAACTCCAACAGACCATGGAGGCCATGTGGCGGGATGCTGCTCACTAAGCGGAGGTTACTGCTCGTCAGCGAAGGTTGTAGCCAGCCCGAGAACTAATTGCTAGGCTTCGGCGGCAACAACCACAACAAGCGGACATCTACCGCATCCACCCCACCTGGGGTTCCTAACACTGAAGCGGCTAACGTCGAGGAGAATACAGACGTTCCAACAGAATCTACGCCTCGGATGTCTAAAGCACCGGCAACCCAATAGACACGTCGTTTGAATTTGAGGTTGATCAACGCTCTGAAAGTAAACAAGCAGCTGTTCCAAGCGAGCTTCGAGAGTAAACTTCGATCTGGGACATAGAAGATGGTTACACGATTCGGCATTGACATTGCGAGCAGGTTCAAAATACCTCATATAGATCGCTTTGGCGACTTGGGAGATCTGTGGTTCATTTGAAATTTGTTCTCGGATACGCTCCCGATGGGCTTGACTATACTCGAAACTATCTCTTCGGTCGGACCACAGCCGAGGTATTCTTTGACCATCTGGTATATTAAGCCTGCCGGAGGATTGAGTGAAAAGAGGAGTTGGAAGGAGATGGCCGAGGGACGCTGTGCTTAATATGGCTTATAATACTCCGTCGAGGTCACCACTTTCGTGATCTTGAGGTGACACATTAGGAAGTAGAAGCCGAAGAGAGGCTTTTCCTAACTTTGTCACTTTCGATGGAGGGCCAAGGCCTTCATGATGACGACTCGGCCCACTTGAAGAAAGATCGAGATAAGAATGGTTGTGTGCAACTGCAACCCAAGCTGATGTGAAAATGATCATTTACCCTTCTCCACAGCCTTGACTTGCACGCCAGTTAGAATGCAGAGATAGAAGACGTTATGAAGCAAGGTCTGATTGACCAGGAAAAGGAGCAGCCAAAGAGGGCATTTACACGTGGTTCGAATGCAGCTACGGGTAGCATTGTAGCTGCAAGAACTTCT
Organism: Camellia lanceoleosa; assembly: GCA_025200525.1. Lineage (NCBI taxonomy): Eukaryota > Viridiplantae > Streptophyta > Magnoliopsida > Ericales > Theaceae > Camellia > Camellia lanceoleosa. Next base: position 127,386,811 of record CM045760.1, on the reverse strand, counting down.
GATGTTGGCATGGTCACCACCACGCCAAAAACAGCTACACCTTTCACCGGTGCGTGTGGAACCAGCTCACAACCAGCAAAATATCCACCTAGGGATTAGAGGACTTTCACCCTACTTTCTGCTTATGTCTCTATCAGCGACCTTGAAGGGTCTTGATCGAGAAAGGGGAGCATTTGAAGCCCCTTGGAACCATGCCCACTACCAAATAACCTCCCTCCCTCAGCATAACTTAGGCCAAATATTGTGCCTTTGCATACCGGCCCGACATCGTCATGACACTAACCTACCTGCTTTAGACTACGTGTCATGAGATCCGGGGATCTCGTAGACAACAAGGTGATTGCACCTCCCAAGAAGCCAAATGTCTCACCAACCCTCTCACTCTACCTGCACATAACAACCCCCCCTCCATCCACCCGGGCAACCGTAAATTTGATCCAAACCATGGGCCAAATCCACTTATGACCCTAGCACCTACATCAGTCCTCCACCTACCAGTGACATTATTTCATCTAGAAACCTGAGACCTATGCAGATAAACACGTCATTAACCCAACCCAAACCCGGTGGTGGTGACTATCAAAAGACAAAGTTGGGGTGACCTTGGAGGAGAATGGGAATGTTGATTCGAGCACGAGGGATGCAGGGAGCTTTATAACTGAGCAGCTTATACAACCGTCGATGCGGATTTATATTGTGTCAACAGACCCGGGCTAATACCCGAAGGTGGAGTTGCTTAAGCTGAGGCGAAGATCAATGTGGTCGAGAGGATGGAGCCAAGCGAGGCTGGATGATTGTAGACTGAATTTGAAGAGGACATTGCTATCCTGCAGTTCTTCTTAACAGGGGTAGAGACCCGGGGATGTGAGCATCAATTGGTTCGACAGAATGGATCGATGGATATCTGTCACGAAGTGGCTCATTGTGGCAATTTGGATATTTGTTGAGGTGCCTCAATCAGAACAGGGTCAGTCAGAAACATGAACATCTACAATGGCCGGAATGGTCAAGAATAAGGAGGAGTTGCTGGAGAGCACCTTGTACGAAAAGATTTTGCAAAGGGAATTAAGCTTATGCTGACTTGTACGAGCAGAATGAAGAGGCTGAAGTGGTTCATTGCAGAAGTGGTGCCAGACAAGAAAATTGAGAATAATGACCGAGGGGTTAGAAAAGGCCAAAGGGTCTGTGGGGACAGGTGTGTTAGAGACTATGGGGAACAACTTCTGTGGAACCAAGCAATTGTCTACCATTGGTTGTTGAGGATATGGTGGGAAGAGCATTGATTTTCGTCTTTCCCATATTGATCAGTGAGGCATAATCAACTATGATGATACTTGGTACACGAGGGAGATTGAGCCATATGACCCTAAGTGGGCGGTGCTTTAAGCCCCTACAGTTTGGACTGAGGCATTTGGGAGGCGTCCCAGGGAAAGACAAAAACAAAAAAGCGAAAGCGTTAAAGGAGGAAAGCTATCTTTGAAACAGGCGAAGAAAATTCATGCGAACATCCTCTCCATGCGGGGAATTCCCTTATGGCCTACGCGAGTTCATAGACAAACCCGTCTTGGCCAGCCGATACAGACAAAAGGTTAAGCTTTCGATTGATATAATGCCCGCTTGGCGGTTGGTGGGGTTGGTTTTTCCTAGGTGGAGACTTTCTTTACTGCTAACCTTCCACGAGACAAAGAACTTCGCTTGAGGGCGTTGAACATAACAAGCCATTGTATATCTCTATGAAGTGTAAGGAAAAAATGGATCTTGGTTGTCATCTGTATTTGATACAGGATCTACAATCAATGTATGTGCATCACGACGGCAGCCGTATGCTATTGGAACGTTAAGCCCATGATTTTTGCACCATGACCCAGGTAATCCGGGCTTGTAATATTAACACGGTTGGGAAGTGATGGGGAATGGTACGGATCAAAACTCCAAGTTGGCTCGGTATAGCAGGACATTGAGTTTCATGTCTGGAGATGTTCAATGACCTTCAATCTACTCCTTGGGCTGACGTGGTTGCACCGGTGGTTGTCTCTTCCACTTTACACGAACTTGATGTACCCCATGGAAAGAAATTGCTGGTGTGTTCAGGGTCTTCAATACATCTACCGCCAGGGGTTTCACCATCGGTCTTGGAAATTGAACATGGCGTGGAGGATAAATAACACGTCGGGGATTCACCTTGGCTAGGCTCGAGTAGTGCGAGGATATGCTAGGCTGT